>JBAMJV010000554.1:0-33512 GCA_037951105.1 Echinarachnius parma | reverse complement strand
TTGTCTTTTTCACTGTGAAAATGACAATGATAATCATGTCAAAGAGGCCATGAAAGCAATAGATTTGCCGATCTAGTTATGTTGATATCTCTTTTGTTATGACTTACGATTATGAAATGATGGGCCTTCTCAAAT
The DNA here is from genome assembly GCA_037951105.1 of Echinarachnius parma. NCBI lineage: Eukaryota > Metazoa > Echinodermata > Echinoidea > Clypeasteroida > Echinarachniidae > Echinarachnius > Echinarachnius parma. The sequence goes on along the minus strand of JBAMJV010000554.1, from coordinate 33,377 downwards.
TTGATATAGAATGGGTAATCCGTTTTTTGTGTTTTTTTATCGATGCTCATTTTTGATAATGTTAGGTCTATGGTCTGGAATGCACTGTGTCTGTGTAGTACTCGGTCTAACTCAAAAGACAAAAGTGAAATGTTGCAAAATAAAAAAATTATTGTCATTGTGAATTGTGGTGGTCAGGTGGTGCATTGGGTGGATTGATCCACCTCCCAATTTCAAATTTTTACTGGTCCGAGATGATACTTTAGCGGTCTTGACCTCGTAAAGTACGAAGAACCGTGGTCTCGGCCTCGAAAATGTCGAAAATTTTAAACCAATACTAAATCATACTCTCGGCTTCGGAAATGTTGTACGACTACGTCAAATATGTCAAACTTTCTGTACCGGCCCGCCGCCCATGTTGTTGCCGTACAAAGCCGCATAGCTCTGCTCCCTTGTGTGACCCACCTCACCCCCCCCCCCCCCCCCCCCCCCCTCCGCCTCCATGGAAAATTCCGGCTAATCTGCAAATCTCTTACTTCAGGACAAGTTTTTTTCATTAGTCTAATGATTAGATATTAGGCTTGGCAATCAAAAACCTTGGATGATCAGTGTTTTCTTTTTGTCTTACATAAGGCAATTGACTTTCCATACCAATTGCCATCATTAAGCAACTTTTTGATTTTTATCCTCATTTTATAGCATTGGATGTGGCTGTTCTCTTCGACATTATACATAGAGGATTTCCGAGTACCGATAGAATGGACGTGCAATCTGCATGCTGACACGACTCACACGATTTGTGCTGGTGGTGACCCCGATTGACTTATGGTTAAGGTAATTCATTGAGAACCTTTTTCTTGGACTGTGGACAGAGATAAATGATAGATCTGTGTTCTGAAACTAGAATTTCATCTTCAAATTAGCAGGCAAAATCAATGAGAGTTTATTTTGGCATACCATTGTGTGTCAATTGCTATACTTGCACAAAGTGATCTCACTGGGATTCGAAACTGGGAAAACAACACAGATAAATGTCAGAGGAGGAAAGAATGTGCATTGAGCGCATATTTTGAAAACTTATCATGGGCTTGATTGTTATGTTATATAACAGAAAATCTCAATAAACAAGGGCCGACATTACTGGACATGAGAAAAGATTCACAATGCATTGTAGAATTTGCATTCCCTTACACCATTTTCAGAATGATGAAAATTATTTTAGCATGATTTTATTTTGTATCTCTGCAATATTTTCAGAATGTGGACCTTAGATTTATTATTTTGCTTATTAGAGACAAATGCATTAGGCATACTGTATACTGTATACCGATTGAAAAACAGATGAAAACTGCTACTGAAAAATTGACAATGGAATAAAATTAGAGTCAATAATTATAGTGTAGCTTCGATCCTAACAGCTGAATAACAAACTGAAGGGAAAATAACAAATTTGGTCCATGTTGATTAGAAATCAAATCCTATTTTTACTACATGAATACATGTTTGTGGTTCATTTTGTGCAATAAGTGCACATGACTTACACATTACTATTTATCTGATTGCATTCCTTTTTTCACAAATCTCACCCTCTCTATAGATTTCTTCAAGACCCATCAAGATTCTACACACCCACTATACCACACCACCCAGAACAAATAACCAGGCCGCCAACACCCAAGTTCTCGCAGACCCTTCAGTCGCCATGCTCATACCCTGCGGGAAACGGACCCACAACGTCCATTAGCAAGGAACTAAGCTAGCAGGTTTTTGCAAACGGGGAATCCTGCAGTTCGTGTGCAAAATCAAGAACTTCCTACAGTAACAGCGGGCGGGCCGACCGTTCTTGGGTTTAAATCTGCGACACACTTTGGTCAGAATTATTCCGGTTATTATGCGACGGCACGATACAGCTCTATGGTCAACCAATCAACATGCTTGTAGCGAGGTAAACATTCAGCACATTGCTATCATGTGTAGTACATAGACAATTAGTTGGCGTGTTACCAATACAAGCCAGCCATGCGTTGTCTATATATTGCTTGTGACAACGAGATGTGACGTCATGCAGTCTACGAATGTACGTCCGCCTTCACCAAATTAGCGAAACTGCTTGTCAACGAAAGTTATTTGAGCGCGGGTGAACGGGGCAATAGATCGCTCCCTGCGTCGTTGAAAGCTCTGTACGTCGCTGAGCAAAAACACCATAATATTGGAGCAGGACTTCTAGCGTATGAGACATGTTAGATGTGGACGTCGACCGTGGGAAGTGGCAGGGATGTTCGGCCAGTGATTGCCCACAGATCCCTCACCATGCTGATGCCAAATTAACCCGTTCCCTACGAGTTTATGAAATCCCCATAGACTTTGTACACAACCCACTTGGTTCCTGTGGGTCAAGGGGTTAAGGCCCTACCGATAAGGCCTTCAAATTGATATATAGCATAAACAGTTCATTTCTCAAATAGAACTCTTTAGCATGGAATTATTCACGCACACATTTTGGCAAAAATTAACAAAACCTTATTATAACAAGCACCTCAGGCACAATTGGATTGAATACCTTATGTCGGGTATCTTGTGTCTGGGCTTAAAAATAATAAAATACAAAGATCCTTGACGTGTAAAATTATCATCGCTGTATCCGGTACCTCTTGTTAGGAGGTTCCACTGTATCAACAAAGATAAGTTTTGTTGCGGGAAGTAACAATGACCGAATAGTGCTCATAGCAACAATCTGTTATCTTTTTCAAATTCAATCAAAATAAATTTGATAATATATCTTTCATGTCTTCTCTATTACATGTGATAAAGGTAATTATGATTTAATGAAAAAGGATGTTTTTAATTTGTAGTTCAAATCAGTGGGCAGTACGGTACCTCGTTATAAGCGAGCTAAACGGGGTTTCCCTGTATGACATAAATTTTTCATTTTTTAAAACTCAAACAAACCATTGTTTTTCTCAGATGAAATAATAATAAATAATATAATTCAGAATAATTGTACAAGGTTATTGATATAATGTATGATTGAAGTTGCTAATAACACCCATGAAGAAATGTGAGTGTGTATCACTATGCCAATTGTCCTTTTAACCCTCCTTTTGCTTGGATTCACAGAGGCTTCCCCTATTATGTGCAGGGTATTGAAGGGTCGGCCAACTCAATTGTATTTTTCATAGATCAGGATCAACCAAATGGCTAGGTGGACAATGTATGAGACACAATTATGCACAATGATCTGATATTTATTCTTTGTGTAATGTAGCTTTGTTTATTTTATAGTGATTTACTTTTGTAAATTTTGTTGTTCCAATTCATTCAAATTCGAATGTAACAATTGCTATATTGTATTGTTTATACTATGTATGTTTTGATGTTCAATGTACACAGATCCTTTCAGCACTGCTGCTGATCAGTTTGAAATGTATACCAAAATAAATAAATAAATAAATAAATAAATAAATTCACAGAGACACTACATGATCTGCACACATCCAAAAGTTGAATCAATCACCCAGTATTTCATTTTTTGTAACAGTTGCTTCTGCATTTATTGAAAAATTAAATACAAAGTATCCAAATAACAATAATTGCATATTGTTATATAATTGATTTTCATAAAATGTGAAAATGCTGTGTAAATACACAAGTTATTCAACCATTTGCATTGCTTCAAATTTCAGGAATGTAAATCCTACTTCAAAAAAGTACAATTTACCAGCATACACAAACAGGCGATTTTGTTAGTTTGAAATGTAAAAAATGCACACATAGTACCAGGTAAAGGGGGAAAACGGCTAGAAGCATGAAAATGTACAGTCAAACCTGTGTACCATGACTGCCAATCAAAGTGGCCACTGTAGAAAGGTGATCACTATAGACAGGTTCCATTACATTCCTTTTCTCTGCAAGGGATCATGTTTGGTGGCAATTATAGGCAGGTTTGCTGCTATAAAAAGGTGGCTGCTATAACAGGTTTGACTGTACTTGAATGTAAATGTGGGCTCTGTGTAGTGATGTATCCGCAGAGTATGTGTGAGTGTGGGTGTGTGTGCGCATGTTAGATACTAACACAAAACAGACTTGTAGTTATTTGCAACTGGTTGAAATAAAAGATAAATAATGTGCTCACACTGTCTGAAAATCTATATCTTTCATTCACTGTGTTATTAAAAAATAAGGAGTACATGGGGAGCAACCTCTACATGCAGTGATGTTGCCTGGGGGCGCATCCCCCCTAATAATTTGCCATAAAAATACAAAACATCACATGAATAGATTGGGGGTATGACAGGGTGAAGGGTGGGGGATATCTCTCCTTTGCATAACTAGCATACTTCTAAAGATATACATACAAATAATCTACCCACATACCCTCCCCAAATGTCGCCTATATATAGACATGCAATATAAACATCACAGGAATAGATTGGGGGTATGACAGGGTGAATGGTGGGGGATATCTATCCTTTGCACAACTAGCATACTTCCGAGGTGATACATACAACAAATCTACCCACATACCCTCCCCAAATGTAGCCTATATATTATAGACATGCATGTAGGGTGTATGCCTGTTTCTATAATGGTTTCAATCATGTGGTCCCGAGGTCATGCTTTCTTGAATTCTAGTATATTCCAAGGTAAGGAACACACTGCACATTTTTTCGAGTGAAAAGTTGCAAAAGCTCCCTACTGTGGGAGGGTCGATAGTGCGATACCCCTCCCACACCATCCCTGCTCCCTTCCACGACCCCACCCCCACTTTTCAAAATAGTCATGCCACTGCAAGAAAGCCAATAATGTATTATACAGGGGGGAAATTCTGTAGAAAAAAATATACGGTGTGCCCCCTTTCAGTCTGACCCGCTATTCGATTGTCTCCATGAAAAATGAATACACAATATGGCGGATGTTGCCTACTATATGAGAGAGGGAGAGTGAGTAATTATATAAGAAAATTTGAAAGAGAACAATGGAAATTCAGAATATGCGTACGTGGAGTTGCTTTTATTTGGTAGCTACGGTAGCTGTATACGTTCACGCCCACCCGGCGGGCGCGCAACATGCAGGCAACGCGATCACGGGCTGAACCTCCCCGATAGACACGGCAGCGCAATTCAACGAGTCGATGTACCCGCGACTGTTGAGCTGAGCCGATGTGTACATGTACGGGTGCGCATATCAACGGCGGGACCATCATTCCTGTGACAAATTTACGGTAAGCCATCAGTTTTCGGTGATAAAATATGAAATCAATATTCCCTTTTTTCACGAGGTAAACGGTTTTCGTTTTCTTTCAAACTTTCACAAATCTTTCAATTGTATTTTACAATGATATTGATATAGGATTGAAGTCTCAAATGTCATTTTGTGCAATATCTGACACTTTACCTGAATCACTTTAATCTTGAATATAACGAATGGCGATTTTGATCACATTTTTGGTTCACACTCATGTGCACGCATCCTAACTTGAGCATATCTTCTCAATGTTTGTACTACAGGGTTTTGACAGGGCTTGACCAAATTGTGAAAATAATGAATGCTCAAATGAGGCAAGAACATAAAATATTCACTACGCACGATGTTTTTATATTTCAATCATTTTGTAAAAATGAAAACAATACTTGACATTGTTTGTCATTTCGCGTATAAACAATATAATGGCATTACATATTACATAAGGATCACTTTAGTGTGTTATGACTTGTTTATTTCTGGGAGTGGGGGGGGGGATTAATGTATGATGCTTGTGTTCTCTTCATGCAAATGCCTATTAATTCAAGATGGAGGCCCCTGGATCCTTCAATGTTTGATTTATCATTCATCCCAGAGGTCGACTGTTTGGGTGCAGCGTTTCTTCTAATGATATTGTTACAAACACAACCTGAAATAACCGTGATGAAGTATCTATATGCATCTATACCTCGCACAAAAAGTTCCGCAATCGAGGTTTGCGCATTAATAACTTTTGTTTTACGCTATAACCATTCATAAATGTGGTATCATTGGAAAGCGTGAATTCTCCTCTTTACATTGGTATGGAATTTGTTATGAATATTTTATCATGGAATGTGCATTGCATCCAAATGTAGGGCAAATTCAAAAGTGAAATGTTGCAAAATGCACTGATTTTGTCAACAGAGTGCCTTCCTTGGCTTGAATGGGGGTGAGGTGGTCATGCATTCAAGCCACGTTTTAATCTTCAAACAAAAGGAAGGCACACTGTTGACAACATCAGTGCATTTTGCAACATTTCACTTTTGACTTTGCCCTACATTTGGATACAATGCGCATTCCATGATGAAATACTCATAGCAAATGTTACATCCATGTAAAGGGGAGAATTCACGCTTTCCAATGATACCAAATTTATCAATGGTAATAACCTAATAGAAAAGTTATTAATGCGCAAACCCCGATTGCGGAACTTTTTGTGCGAAGTATATATATCCATCCAATGTGTTACATATCGCTCTAAAACAACCACTCTAATAACATATGCCACATTATCATATAAAATAATATGATGTAATATGATATATAATAATATAAATAATAGCGCGAATTTAGTGGCGGTCTTCTTGGATTTTAAAAGGTTGCTATAAGGTGAAACCTTCCGAAACTAGTTTACATGAACTAGTTCATGTGGTTTTGAAAGGTATGTCGTTGTTCCCGTAAACCATGACTATACAAAAGCGGCACTACTCAATACAAAATTATTGTGTCTGTTGTAGATGACGATATGCAATACTTCATGTTACTAGTATTGTATTCAAAAGAGATTAATATCCTATTTATGTAAATAACATGCGTTACCCAAGGTTGCCAAATTGACATACAAACTTTTTGTTCAATATATCTTCATTCCAATTTACTCTTTTATTTTCAAATGTTGTGTATAATTACAAGAGCAGACTATTGGTGTAATCAGGATTGATATCACAATGCTTATCGAGGTGAATGATATCGAGAAGCACGCACATATGAAATGCCCCAACAAAACCGAATCCAGGCCGAGACCGATAAGACATAACATCAAAAGTCCTTGGATCTGATCGGTTTGGGATTTTTTTGGCAGGGTGACTGGGTGACGTACAATCAATGACACCATGTGACGGGCCTACGTGTACTCTACATATGTTATCAATCGGAACAAACAAACATTTATCTGATATTACCACTTATAAACCACCTAATGGAGTAGAATAATTTTCTGATTAGTGTAATGAAATAATTTAAAGATAAACGAACCGACCCAGTCACGCAATGTCTAAACTTTAAATATCAGTATTGTATTTCATTTAATGACGTGGACTGGTTATGATCAAATCATATATCTGTTTAGACTTAGAACTACAAATATGAATACAATTATAGAGTATGTAAATAACATTAAGTCTGTACAGTAAATTGTAATATTTACTTCTTATCACTCGAGATATTAAGAATGATAAGAATATTTACATTATTTTCATAAGAACTATAATTGCAAGAGTTAAAGATAATCATATTTGGTGAAGTCACGCGATATATCAAATGGAAACTAAGTTAGGTTGTTAATTCTTCAAAACAAGATAGCACACATCACGCGATGTTTAAAGTTCACCTTTATTCGCATATACATGTATTTGGACACGTTGTTCTCAAAATTTCAGAGACGTTAGCGAGTTATAATGTTTTATATATTTAACGGCGGAAAGCCAAGAATAACCGAGTCTTGCCTTCTTATTAAATAATCAATAAGATTGATACTTATGTGTAACTGTGTGAATGTAAACTCATTTCATGGTTGACTAAATGAAAACAAAATAACAGTACAGTTGTTTAATGATAATTATGGATGGAAATTTCCTTTTGTTTTAAATGTTCTATTGCATAATCATCAAACGGACATTAATAATTCAGAACAATTCAGAACAATTGTATTATTTACATGACTGACATAATTGAGAAGGAACTATCGTGAAAATGACTTGTTAAAATAGAATGTTTATAACCTATACATGCTATATATTGATTTGTGTTGTTGGTGGTAAGAAGTGGAGTGTGGACACGACTAGGATTGTAATAAACAAGAAGGCTCAGAACCTGCTAGGTCCTCGACTTTTATAACGCTGAGTAATCGCTATTTATACCGCTATATAGATTATTATATTTGCTCAGATTTTAGTGTACCTAGTATAATTGTACACCGATATTGAATATCTAACATCCTTATCAAATGCACATTGGACTTCATATACAAAAAAACAAATGATTGCCAGTTATATCTCATTTTATTCAAAGGAAATAAACGAGATACATTTATTCGGACAAGTTTCACCAGTACTGTGAATTTAAAAGATAACGAAAACTACTCTAATATCGTAAAGTCTAAAATTCAAGTGTTGCCTCGATTAAAATATAAATTATGAATACAAAATATATAACATAACAATTATGCGATGTTTAAAGATCTCATTATGTGCATGTAGTCGGGAGATGAAATGAGAGGTGGAGGGGGGTTGGTGGATAGTGTACCCCCTCCCTAACCTAACACTACCCCCTCCCCCCCCCCCCCCCCACAATGAGCTTTTGCTAAAACTGCATTCTTCTGCCACTCCTTATACCCATCCCAACATATGCCCTTTACAAAGTAAGGCGCCCCTGGTTTGAAACATTAAAGGAATATAACAGTTCTGGTTAAACCTATATAATTTAAGAAAAAAACTTGAAGCATACCATTTCAAACTAATAGTTAACTCCACCATACCCGATAGGTAGAACAACTTACATACGGCTTAGTTATAAGGCTTATATCATAAACACAAACAGCCGTTTAATACACAAGAGGGCGCTCTCTGAAAACATTGGTTTGAACCATTTTTTAGACAAAATTGTGAATGTAATTATTAATACATAAGTATTGATTCAAAAGAGAGATCCTCAACAACTATTTAAAAACCGCGCTTTTAATTTTTTTGAAAATTGTTTGGCATTACATAATATGTTTTTTTGTATCGTCGAATAGATGTGAGATCCACATTTATTCCAATAGGACAGCTGTTTCTCAACCGACTCCGATCAAATCAAGTTTGCTTTATCTTTTAAATCACGTGCTCTTCCAAGTACTACACTTAGTTTCCATTACCTCACACAAAAGTTATTACATGAAGCGCCTTCTAAACCAAAGTGTATTATCCTTTTAAAGGGATAGTTGAGATTTTGTAAAGAGAGTACAGTTTTAGTCAAACTTAATGTTAGTAACCAAAACCTGCACCATTACATTACAACTTATAGTTATAACTCCACCATGCTCAAAAGGAATTTAAAAATTACAAACGACTAAGTAAACAGCATGTTATCATTCAAAAAGAGCTGCTTAAACGTAAAGGGCGCTTCCAAAAAATGGATTCGTTTAAAACATTTAAAATGAAATATTGTGCATGTGATGATTTTTTGAAATAGTGATTAGATAGAGAGATAATCAACGACTTTAAAAAAAAACTCATTTGAAATTTTTTGAAAAGAGGAAGCATTTTAAAACGAATTTTAACGGCTGGTTCAAAATTATCGAATACTTGTGAAGCCCCACATTTATTTCAAATGGTTATGTTTATGGATATTTCAGCCGTTTCTGAACCGATTGTATGCTCTATCAAATTTGACACTCAATTTTTCATTATCTCACACACAAAAAAATTATTTTATGTAGCGCCCTCTCTAGCAGAACTCAACTATCCCTTTAAGGACGGAGCTTTCTGTGTATTTGTGTAAAAGGAAAACAACAATAGCGTGATAAATATATTGGTCTTGCAGTGTAAAGAATAAGAAATATGAAACAAAAGTGACACATATGATATGTGGCAAAATGTATGTTTTTTAAGTGATATCAGTATTACTTATACAATTTGATGCAAATATTTTGGTAACACGCCTTCGCTTTTGTTTGCTTTTCAGGGACCCCTCTTAAATATGATTTGCCCACTTAAGAGAGGTAATTGTAATACAGGCGCCGATGCCTGTTCCTCATTAATCTATACAAATTGTAGTTGATAGCCCTTGACCTATATAACGTGTTATTACAATGTATAAGTTATATATTACATATACTGGGTGTCCCTGAAAGAATGCAACACCTACGATCGTTAATTTCATCAACATAATCGACCAAATGTCATTGTGTTTTTCTTTGGTTGGGTAGAGCATTCTTTTTCCAACAAGATGATACCATAAGCATTGAATTTGGGTAAGGTGTTTGGATCCTAGGGCCATTTTTCTGAGGCAACGTCGTTTCCTAAATTTGCTACTTTTCGTCTCCACCGATCCTCTGCACTGAGACATTCTCGCCCCACGAGCTATATTTTACTCCCGTAAGTGATTTTGTGTAACTTTTGTCCACGAGCCGCGAAGCGGGGAATTTTCTTTTGCTATTTTGAACTCCCGTAAGTGATTTTCTTTCACTTTTTTATCACTTTCGTCCACGAGCCGCGAAGCGGCCAATTTTTTGGCTATTTTGAATCCCCGTTGGTGATTTGTTTTCACTTTTTTCACTGAAACATTTTCACTTGGCAGCCCAAGGGGGAGGGGGGGGGGGGGGGGGGGGGGAGGGTTAAACCCCCTAACCCCCCCCCCCCCCCCCCCGTAGATCCGCCAGTAAGAAGGAAATGCCCCGACAAAAACGATTCAAGGTCAAAACCGATAAGACATAACATCGAACGTCCCTGGATATAATCGGTTTGGGTTTGGTTTTGCAGGGCATGACTTGGGTTTGAAAGACGTCCCAGCAATGACACCATGTGATGGGCCTACGTATACAGACTGTATGTATAGTAGCAATCAAGCATTTATCTCATATTACCACATAATAATACGTAATCCATTAACTTTGTATTGTTTGCCAAAAGTGATATTTGCCACTTCAATCATATACCAATAGTATTGGAAGCTTCTTGAGAATGATTATGATAGATTTTCAAATAACAGGAAAAATGTTAACCAAGTGAAAAAAAAAGAAGTAAATCGATGTCTAATTTAATCCCGATCGTTCACGTGAAGTATCCGAATTCGGGTACTATCATGGAGGATTTAGTCCCTGAATTCCGTTACTCTTGTCTACAGAAGCCTTTAAATTAATCTTAAATATTACCATACTTAGGGAAACATTTAAAACCCATTTGATTGTTCTTTTATCATAAGCCAAACGACAAGGTACAAGGATGTGTGAAAGCTTCTAGAGATGTTTAGTTGAATTGTTGATGGATCACTTTAATGTCACTCATGTTAATCACATGCGTTACCCAAGGTTGCCACCACTTAATATTATTTAGTCATCCATTATTGTTTACCAAAAGTGATATTTGTCACTTCAATCATAAATATTATTGGAAGATTCTTGAGAATGATATGTTAGATTTTCAAAGAGAAGGAATAATAATAATAATAATAGCTGCTTTTTATAAAGCGCATTTCAGAGCCGGTGAGAAATATCAATGCGCTTTACAAGCAAAACATAAGAGCAATTAAATTGACATTCAAGTCATAACCAAATTAATTTTTATAAACATTATATTACACAATTTAGGCATATACATTAACACAAATTTACATAAATAGGCATACATACATACTTATATTATACTTATTAAAAGGCATTAGAAAACAGATACGATTTGAGTTGTGACTTGAATTGTTCGATGGTTACTGTTTACCGAGTAAAAAAAGAAGTAAATCGATGTATGATTGTATCCCGATATCACAATATGAAATACGTCCGAACAATGACACCAGGATAACGGTCTATGTGTACAGAATTAATCAATCATAACAAACACTCTTGTATCTTATGTTATCACTTATCAAATCATTTAGTGTAGTACAATACTTTTTGGAGTAGTGGAATACAAATATTTAAACATAAACGTACCGATTCTGTCACGCGATGACGATGTGTAAACTTTAAGTATTAATTATTGAATTTCGTTTAAAGCGCTCCAGTAACATTGCCCATATCCTAAAATCCTACTTATAACTATAGCGCTTCTCCCATAACTTGTTATATTCGTATTAACAATAAAACCATATGACGGGTTTCGGTTTTTCGAATTTCATTACATGAAAAACAGCTTGTAGCTGACAAAGGCAATCCATCCCATGAGTGGAGAATAGATAAATAAATAAATAAATAAATAGATACATTAATAAATAAATAAATAACGTTATATATTTACTCCCAGATTTAGTGTATTATATGTTTTGTGCGTAGTGTAAAATAGTGATCCTGTGTGATCTGTGGCGCATCTTTAAAATGTCATAAACCTACACTTAATTCGTTTTGTTTAAGTTGTTGTAACATGTTTCCATTCAAAACTTATTTACATAACAATGCTTTCAAGCTTACATTGATAGTACTGGTCAAAATTCATTTTAACATGTAAAACATCTACGTTGTTAAAAACAACCATACTTAAATGGTCGACATACAGGCTAACGACTGGGTTAGGAGGCTGTTTTCATTCAAAATGCAGTTGTTAACTAACTCATAAGGGCGTCCCTCAAACACATTACAAATTACGCGGTTGTTTTCATTTAAAAATCAGCTGCTTACACAGGGGGCGCCCTGCAGCATATCAAGTTTGAACCATTTACAAAAATCAAACTATTTCATTGTCAGGTTTGATTAAAATAATGATTCAATAGAGAGATCATCGAAAACAATAGTAAAACCATGTTGGTATATTTTCAAAAATATGAAGGATTTATAAAAATGTTCTTAAAGGGATAACATAGTTTTGGTCAAACGGAATTTTAGTGTCATAAACGTGTAAGTTATGAAAACAACTAAGTTATAAATCTAATCTTCCCCATAATTTATTGAAGTAAAGTTGGTCCCCAAAACATTTAATCCAATCAGATGTATTTATAGACATTTCTGAACCGATTTTATTCTCAACTCATGGGATGGATTGCCCTTGTCCGCTACAAGCTGTTTTCCACCGATTCTTCAACCGATTTCGCTAATTCTGTCTTTAAAAGCGTGTGCTTCAAACATTGTACACTTAATCTTTAATTACCTCATAGCAAAATAATTTGAACAAACAAAAAACTAAACTTCCCCTTTAATCTTGAATATGTAAGTAGTTTTTAATTCCAGGTGTAAAAAGAACAATTGTCGATATATGTAACTGACTTATATGCACACAGGCTGACTTGACCATAACTTCTCAATGTTTGTACCGCAGGGTTTTCCTAGACCAAATTGTGAAAATAATGATCGATTAAATGAGGCAAGAACCTCAAATAATCACCATGAACACCGTTCTATAGTTTAATCAGGTTTTTTTTATCTAGGCGCGGGGCAACTAATTAATTTATGATATTTGTTTGCTCGTATGACCATGTAAATGCTTATTGATTCAAGATGGACGGCCCTGGGTGTTTGAAGATTTGTATTATTATTCACAAAATGGATGGATTGTTTGAATTTCGGTTTACTTTAAAAGGAACAGGTCCTCTTTTACCAAACGTCTGAACAGTTTCAGTTGACGGATGGGGATTAATGTAACACACACAAACAAATTAGATTGAACAGCCCTGTAATTTGGATTCTACGAATGAAAAACGAATTCGTTCCTCCATCAAACTATATATCGGTAAATAAAAGAGTTTAACTGATTTAGCATAATATTACAACATTATTGTATTTATTCTTGGAAAGGTATTGTGAAGCCGACATTTGTAAAGTTATGTCACGGAAAAAAATCGAACAAATTAAGAATATATAATTACATAGTCAGTTAAGCGAGGTTTGGTTATTTTGCTTAGTATCCGCTCATGCCACTGTTATTTATGCGCGGGTCACGTAGCTAGCGCGGGTCACGTAGGGGTCACGCATAGCGTTAAAGGAGGGGAAAAATCCCGGCTTTGATTCAGGTTTATAGCTTTAAGTATGTGCCTTTATTGATATACCACACTCTTTTTTTCAAAGAAATCCTTAAGTTGGGAAAAAAAGGTAAATTTCATGCAACTTTTTTGCTTTATTTCGCATCGGCGTTCCATGCTCCTAAAAAAGACATTTTTAGCGGATCGGGAATGTGCGCACGTGTCACCCGATTCATGACATCACAAGCAGACCGCAACACGGAGGAATGTGCATGGTTTACATGCAGAGCCTATGACTTGCTTGTAAAACAAACTCGTTTTTGCTTGTAAATTGAGGTTTAACTGAAAATGCTGAAGACTGCTAAGAAATAAATTGTAGCAGGATGCAGCTACACATCTGAGTGTATATCGTCCATGATATAAGCCTAAACAAATGTTGGCAAATATTGAAACAAATGGAAATAATATATCTGTGTCAACGTGAGTATTGCACTCGGCGTGTACGTCTATGACCGAGCTAAACTGCGATTGCCTGCATGTGACGTCACAAAGATGACGTCATTTTTTTTCCCCGCCCGGACTCAGTTTTTTTTACGGGGGTTCCGAAAGTGAATTTACAAGTTGATTTTTTTTATTTTACCGGGGTTTTCCACGAGGAAAATATGTTTGTATTAGTAATCTTCATGAAAATCTTTCTTAGATACAGTAAAACACAATTTTGAGGCAGTTTTCTTGTCACCATACCTTTAAGGTACTCCGTGGAATCCGTAAACGAACTTTCTCACTGGGTGAATACACATATAATGCCCAATTAACCGTTGGACGATGGTTTATTAGTTTTCGGTAAGCATGTCAGTTAAGGTCAGTAAGCATGCAGATGCGCAACTCCAGCTGGGGTCGCCTACTTTCCAACAATAACCCTTCCTCCTTGCATGTCCCCTCGCATGTGTATCCCTTTCTGCTTGCTCTTTCTATCGCCTCTCCTCCCCTTGTTGTATGTAGTGGTAGCATTCCATCAGTCTACCTTTCCATAATCGCCTCTCTGCTTGTAAATCAACCCCTACCTCCTCGCGGTACTGACTGGATACATTGGGCTTTGCGGCCTGAGAAACCAACAGGGGCTCTGGGTAGGGAAGGAAAACCCGAACAAACCACAAGGTTGGAGGGTGGTGGCCGCGGCTGTCTTGCTACAGCGGAACATCTTAGCTGCACCCGGCTGGGAAGTCAGTGGCCGCGTGCCCAGTTTGTATCCAGGGCACAACCCTACGAATATGAAAGTTTTCCCCCCGTTACGGCCCCGAGTCCCGGTGGCTGCTTGCTGGCAGCAGAGTGGCAGGGGTGCGAAGAATCTGCCGGATGATTTGCTGCCAATTCCACAGGTACACAACGGAGCAGCAGAAAAACCAGTGAAGCAGAGAACGCCGACAGAAGAGAACACCACAAAGATGAAGACGAAGAAGAAGAGCAACGGAAAGAGAGTAACGTCAAACAGCGCAAGTATACAGGAAAAGACTAACTACCAACCACGAACAGATAAAGCACCTGACATGACCAAAGAAACCACCACACAGTCTTCTTACAACACAAGGAAACCCGGTATGCTGAATATTGGAACCTGGAATGTGAGAACACTGAAGAAAATAGGACACTGGGATGTACTCCTTGAAGAAGCTCAAAGATTTGGCCTGGATATTTTGGGTTTGTGCGAGACACACCTGATTGGCACAGAGACGCTTATAAATAATGGGGAGTACTCACTCCTTCTATCAAGCAGGGCAAATAACATTAGCAGGGAGGGAGTCGGCATTATGATCTCCCAACAAATACTGCAATGCTTGGTGAGCTACGAAGCAGTCTCACCAAGGATCATCACAGCAAAATTCAAAGTGAAGGAAGGGATCATCAATATCATCCAGGTTTACGCCCCTACATCTGCACATAGTGAACAGGAGAGTGATCTTTTCTATGATGCACTGCAGCTGCATATACAGAAGATCCCTAGGAAGGAGAAGATAATCGTGATGGGTGACCTCAATGCGAAAGTAGGAGCTGACCACGGAGTATGGGCGCCAACTTTAGGCAAGTACGGATTAGGCAAGATCAACAGCAGAGGGGAGAAGCTTCTGGAGTTCTGTATGCAGCACGGAATGGCAATGTGTAACACCTACTTCCAACACAAAGAATGCAGAAGGGCAACATGGATATCACCATGTGGTCACTACAGAAACCAGATTGACTTCATCATTACCAAACTAGATGATATACAAATCTTTCAGAACTGCAGATCATACTGGTCAGCGGACATTGGGTCGGACCACAACCTCGTATTAGCAAATGTGAAGTTCTCACCTACAAAGACCAAGAAAATGAAGAGCCTCCCCAGAAACTATGATGTTAGTAGATTCACGGACCCTAACATTGTAGAAGCCTTTAAAGCCAGGATAGGAGGTGCCTTTGAGCCACTACTTCTGCTTCAGGACACAGATGTGGATGGGCTGTAGAAGAAATTCAGGGACACCACGAATGACATCACCGAAGAAGTAGTTGGCTTCAAAAGGTCCAAGCAAGTCAAGGGTCTCCCAGAAGAGGTTCGTAAGGCCTGTGAACACAGAAGGAAGGCAAGAATTCTCAAGCTGAACGAGCCCTCGGTCCGGAATAAGAAAGAATATAATAAATTAAATAAGACAGTCAAGTATGAGGTGAAGAAGTGGAAGAAGAAAATTCTCGACACAGAAGTGGAAGAAATGGAAATCGCTCACTCAAAGAACAACAGCCACGAGCTCTTCAAGAAGGTGAAGAAACTTGCTGGTGAAAGGGACAAGATGCAACCCGCAGTGAAGAACAAAGAAGGCATCCTAAAAACGGCTCCCACAGAGGTGTTGAACTGCTGGGAAGAACACTTTAGCTCTCAACTGAATATGCAATTTCCAAGAGATGAAAATGTTCTTCACACCATACCTGACCCTCAACCTACAGACACTCCTAGTGAACCCTTCACAATCGGAGAAGTAGAAGCAGCAATTAAACGGCTGAAAAACAAGGCCTGCGGCTGGGATAAAATCGCTGCAGAAACTCTGAAGGCTGGTGGACTACCAATGAGACAACTCCTGCTTCACATTATCAACACGGTATGGTCGGAAGGTAAAATACCAGAGGACTGGAGCAAAGGTCTCATCACTCCAGTGTTCAAGAAAGGAGACAAGCTAGATCCAGCAAACTACAGGGCCATCACTCTACTCTCCATACCTGGGAAAGTGTTCTGTAGAATGGTCCTCACGAGAATTCAAGGAACCATAGACAATTACCTGACAGAAGAACAATGTGGATTTAGAAGTTCAAGAGGCACCACAGATGCTGTGTTTGTCGTTCGACAGATCTTCGAAAAGGCCAGAGAAAGACGGGTACCAATCCACTGGAACTTTGTTGACTTTAAGGCAGCTTTTGACACCATATGGAGGGAAGCTCTCTGGAAATGTCTGCGTTCCATTGGTGTGGACAAGTCCATGGCTGACCTCATTGAAAACATGTACAAACAAACCAAGTGCTCTGTTATGGTGAATGGAAAGATAACTGAATGGTTTGATGTCACAACTGGTGTCCGACAAGGCTGTCTCCTCTCTCCAAGTCTCTTCAACCTATTCCTGGAATTTGTGATGAAGGACATTCAAAAGCTGGATGGTGGAGTACAGATGGGTGACATGCGGGTTAACAACATCCGATATGCAGATGACACCACTCTCATGGAACTGGTCTTTGAGAAACTCCAAGTCTCAACAAGTGAATTGGAGAAAGCATGCAGTAAATGGGGTATGAACATTAATACTGCAAAATGTAAAATCATGACTGAGGACCATCGACAGATCTCTCTAAACAACACCAACATTGAGAAAGTAGACAAGTTTGTCTTCCTTGGCAGCATAGTTCCTTCCATAGAAGAAGATGTGAAGAGGAGAATAAGACTGGCAGCCTGGTCATTTGGAAGGCTGAAGAGTACCATCTGGTCCAACCAAGACATATCAAGAACTCTTTAAGTTAGAATCTACAGAGCCCTCATCCTCCCTATTGCTACATATGGAGCGGAATCCTGGACTCTGCGTAAATCAGACAGAAGGAAGCTTGAGGTTTTTGAAATGAGTTGTCTCCGGACCATCCTGGGAGTTCACCTAATGGACAGAGTGAGGAATGAAGAAATTCGACAAAGACTAAACATCACAAACACTATCTGTGAAGAGATAACCAAGCGACGCTTGAAATGGTTTGGGCATGTCGTCCGTATGCCGCATCACCGACTACCATACCAAGCATACAGAAATGACTTTAACGCACGTAGACCTACGGGACGCCCTCCTACGAGATGGAGAGACCAAGCCCAGAGCGACGTGGGACTACCTTTACACGAGGCAGAGCTCATAGCCCAGAACAGACCTGAGTGGAACAGAATATCTCGTAGGGGAGCGAAGGGACACACCGTCCTGTGCACCTAAGTCAAGTAAGTCATATAACTCAGCGAAAAAGAGATTTCAAGCCCTAGTTTTTTTCAGGCATGCTATCAAATGACATTTTCTTTCATATAAGATAATAACCTCGCAACTTTTGAAATTTGGCTTGCAAAAGAGGGGATATCCCTAAATGATGTTGGTTAAACAAGGAATTTAAATAACCATGATGCACAATAACATTGCAAACTATTTAAAAACCTCTTTTAAACAAATTTTGAAAAAGTGAAAGCATCTTAATTTTTGTTTTTACAATCATCGAATAAATCTGGACCCAGATTGCTTTCGATAAGATAAATTTATTGATACATCAGCTGTTTTGATAAAATAAAGTTTATGTTGCCATTACAATTGCATGCTCTTTCTAACTTAACACTCAGTTTTTCATTATCTCACACACAAATAATTTTGTGCAGCGCCCTCTATACCAAAACTTAACTACTCCGTTTACATAGTTTGAATGTAATTTATTGCAGCCATTTACTTCAGGATATACGAAGGTTGATATTGTGTACCTGTACATAACTTGTTTATAAGAATGGATTCGTTATCCCCCACACCAAATAAAGCTGGTACTCTTCTCATTATTTTTGACCTATGTGGGCCATAGTAGAGATGTTAAGGGCCATAAACATGGATGTTGACTGTACTTTTGGTACAATTGTTTTACTAACTTCAACATATTCCTTGGATCAAAAGAAAAAAAATTCATCCAAAGAGACAATTTGTATCTATGCAAAATAGACCTAATTTCCATAATTATGCAAATTTATTCATGAAAATAGGATATTGTATGGAAATTGTGTTTTTATATGCCTTGGATCAAAAGAAGAAAATTTATTCACAGAATACACTGTAAATATGCAAATAAGGCCTAATTTTAATAATTTATGCAAATATATTCATGGGATGGGATATTGTATAGAAATTATGTATTTATTGAGATATTTGAAGGAAAAACATTTGATAAAAGATGAACTAGGGTATATTTAGGCCAGTGGATCAATCTAGGAGATTATATTAACGTTTGGTGACCATTTAATCCCTCAAAATCAAGATTGCCACCGACAGCAATGTTAAAATTCGGACATTTTGTGTTATTGTTGGACTGTATATCTGTATGATATCTCTAATAATATAATTACTGGGAAGTACAAATTAATTGTTGACTCATCCTTGGAACAAACTAAGAAGATATTTCAAAAGAGACATACAATTCCTAGATAAATTTGCCTCATTTGCATAATTTATGTATAATGACACAGGATTGTAACTTATTATTATATTATTGTCATTATTGAAATACTTTAACATATATATTTTAACATTCATGCGGCGGCCACATTGGATTTGTGAGACAAGTTGAGTGCCAATGCTGACAATAACCTGCTAAAAGTATTTTTTAGTTAACCGTTTTCAATCTGGACACGATAAAACATCAATTATTTACATAAAAGAATACACATTCATAATATATCACATTTCAGTATTAATGCATACATTATGCAAATGTGTCTAATTAACATCGATAAAGTGTGCTCCTTTTGATGATCCCTCTTTGTTTGTTCCAAGGATGGATCCAAAGTTGATTCAGACATCAAAACAATTGTTAAAATCGACACATCACACATGTTTGTACCGTAATTGGTTCAAATGAGTAAGACAAAAACACAAAATTTAAAATTCCTGCCAACGGCCATCTTGGATTTGAGGGACTAGATGGAAACGAAAGGTTAAAATAATCTGCTGGATTGATCCACTGGCCTTAATATACCCTAAGTCATCAAATTTGAAATGTTTCTCCTAAAAATATCTCAATAAATACATGATTACCATGAATAGATTTGCATAAATTAGGAAAATTAGGCCTAATTTGTATATTATGCAATATGTCTCTGTGAATGAATTTTCTTCTTTTGATCCAAGGAATATAAAAACACAATTTTCATAGAATATCCCATTTTCATGAATAAATTTGCATAAATTATGGAAATTAGGCCTAATTTGCAAAGATACAGAGTGTCTCTTTGGATGATTTTTTTTCTTTTGATCCAAGGAATATTTTAAAGTTAGTAAAACAATTGTACCCCAAAATGCAGTCACGGACCTCTTAACCACCCTACTACCATTATAAGAACTAATTTATGTAATATTGAAACGAGGTAAATGTCTTTATTATGTTAATCACATGCGTTACCAAAAGTTGCTGAAATGACAAACCGTTATGACTTGTATTTCAATATACATGTATATGTATTCTAATTTGATATACAATTATTTTCATTCAATATCGTTCTATTTCTGATATCATGATTATCATTACAATCTTATCGAGGTGAATTATATCGAAGCACGCAAACAAACAATATCCCGACAATATTCAGGACCGAAACCGACAAGAAATAATATCGAACTTTCTTGAATCTGATCGGTTTTGGTTTGGTTTGGCGGGGTGACTGGGTCTTGACAAAAGACGTACGACCAATGTCACCAGGGGCTGGGCCTACGTGATAACACATTTAATAAATCGGAACAAGCGAACAGTTATCTGATATTACCACGTATCAAACCATTTGGTTGAGTAAACATTTTTTCTGGGTAGTGCAATACAAATATATAAAGATAAACGAACAGACCCAGTCACGCAATGTGTCAAGTTTAAGTATCAATATTGAATGTTCGTTAATGACGTGGACTGGTTATGATCAAATGATATATCTGTTTAGACTTAGAACTACAAATAAAATCAAAGTATACTGTGTGTAAATACCATTAATACATTGAGTTTACTTGTTATCACTCAAAATAAGGATGATTTGACATTTTGTATTTGGACTGGTGTCATAATGACTATACTTACAATAGTAAGCATATGTCGTCAAGTCACGCGATATATAAAATGAACACTAATGTAGGTCGTTTTTTTGTTTTCAAAACAAAATAACAGACATCACGCGATGATTAGGGTTCACCTTTATTCGCATATATTTAGCGACGTTATTAATGTTTCACATACGTAAGCATGTCAAAGAACTATTTGTTTAATGGTGTAAAACCAGAAATAACTGAAAATTAGTTATGTCATAAAGGGATACTTCAGTTTTAGTTTAGAGGGCGATTCGAGAATTGTGCTGTGAGGTAATTCAAAACTAAGTGTAATATATGTAAGAGCACACACTTTTAAAGTCGGAATCAACTTTGCTTGATCAAAATCGATTTAGAAACAGCTGAAATATTCATAAATATATCCGATATGAAATAAGTTTTCAGATCCAAACTTTATTCAATAATTTAAGAAAATAATTACAATTCCTACACATTAAAACAAATATACCCAAATGGTAATGATTTGATTTGAAGATTTCTCTATTTAACAACATCTTAACCAAACATCATATTCATATTACTTGATAAGCCATGGTTGAAACTTAATGTGTCTAGAGGGTGCCCTCTTTTGTTAACAGATGCTTTTAAATTAAAGCAGCCCTCGTAATTGAATTGTTTATGTTTTACTACCATTTCATCATCAGTGAATTATAACATTTAGTTTTTAATGACAACTGGGGGATGGTGATTGTAATATACAAGTAGGTTCAGACTCGGCCAGGACCTTAACAAGTCGTAATATAAAGATGACGACTTGTATAACGCTGAGTAATCGCAATTTATACCGCTATATAGATTATTCTGTTTGTTCAGATGTTCAGATTCTGTTTGTTCAGAGTACCTAGCATAATTTTCACACCGATATTGAATATTTAACAGCGTTATGAAATGCACGTTGGAATAAATATAACATTAATCAAATTTTGCCGGTTATATCCAATGTGATACATTGATTTGGACAAGTATCAGGAATACGAAAATAGCTCCAGTCACGCGATGAATATGAATCAAGTGTTGATTCCAGATAAGTTATGAATAAAAATAATATAACATTACCATCATGCGATGTTCAAATATTAGAATTTCCATACGTCGGTAGTCGGGAGAGAACGTCGATGGGGGAGAGCGGTAGGGGCTAGTGTACACCCAAATAAAGTTTTGTAAAAAATGCATTTTTTCCGCCCCACCACCCGCCATAATTATGAAAACTTGTAGAACATGTCCCAAGGTAAACCGATTGCGTGCCAAATTTTGTGGCAGCCACCCATTCATTGGCCAAGATATCAGGAGATTTTGATATTTGAAGGCCTAAAATGGCCTATTTTGGCGGCCATTTTGTTTTTGCCCATATCTAAAATTGTTCAACACTGACAAAATTCCAGTTTTCTGTTTCTTCAAAGTGGATGCCTTGACAGTCAGACTAAATCTGAAAAAACAAACAAATTTAAAGCCCAAGTTCAGTTTAGGGAAAGTAGCCGAATACATCGATATAGATCAATATCGTTGAGTATGTAATGAAATAGGGCCTGTGTGGTAAAATCCGAACCTAAGGATCGTTAAATACAGAAATATCGGAAGAAATCCAATATCCGCCTGTGAAATTCATAAATCCACCGCCCGTTCAGACCTGTCAGCGCCGCTAGCGCTGGGGGAAATATCGACAAGCTAGGGACAAGCCTGTATAGCGAACACCTCGTGTACACATTGTGGTCGTAATACACGTAGCGTATGAGCGATTCCGCGTTGGCAGTATCTATCTGTCCCTGGATCAATTTATAATTTTGCAAATATATAAATTAGTAGGCGGTTTCTTGGCCAAATAATCCTATATTAGTACAATTATATTCTCTCACGTTATTGGTAATAAGAGCTTCCATTTATTTTTTTTGAGAGGGGGCGTTTCCCCTTAAAGGGACTTTACCCTTAAAGGGACTTAGTAACGTTGTCCAGATCCTCAAAATAAAATTCTGATTCTAGCGGTTCCCTCATACCTTGTTGTATTCGTATTAACAATGAAATCATGGGACCGGTTTCGGTTTTTTCAAATTTCCCTTTCGTTACAAAGATATGTACGATCAAAGTATTCAGATAAGAAAAACTCCGGGGGAGTTTGAAACCGTGTACAAAGTGAGTGCGGGGAGTTAGTGAATATCACTTTGCATTTTAGCCCATAACTTGGCCATGCAATGTCCATTTGACTTGACATTTTCACACAATACCCTGTGGACATATGATATAACAACAAAATACATTGCATCAACCAGTCATCACTTTTGCACATGTCAACAAAGTTACTAGATCCCTTTAATACCTCAAAACTCAAAAGGTCAGGCCCCCAAACTGGACTTGGCTGCCGGACTATTTGAAGTGATATCAAAATTACTTATAAACCGAACACACAAAGTAACTTCACCCCTAAGCTATTGCAGATAATTTTATAACCAATAATCGTTTCAAGATTTTGTCTTGCCAATATTTCCATATGGTAGTTAGGGAAACAATGTGTACAAATAAGAGGTTAGGGTTAGGATTTTTGAATTGGGCCACGTTGTCTTTTATCTGTGCTCATCCAGCCATAAAGTAATGAATATCTCTGACTTTCGCACATATCGAACATAACAACTGTGCCAATATTGTGGCAAGATCGGTTATTAAATTATGAGCAATTGCTCAGGGGTGAAGTTACTTTTTGTGTTCGGTTTATATGCATATTTTATTTGTAACACGCCGTCTCTACTGTTTATTTGTTCAGGCTTTAAACAGAATGATACATTTGTATGCAGCTTGTTGTGTTAGTTTGAATACATTCCTTAAAATGGTATATTACATAGTATTAGTTGGCCATATCATGATAAACAACTTTCTAGGGGGCCAAGATAAAGGTTTGTCATGCGATCACTAAAATTCATGCTTATTAAAGTTGATAATCCACAACTCGGAGAAAGCATTACATTTACCAATGTTACAGCCTCAAATCATCAATATGGGCCATTAATCATAACCACACTAGCTATTCTAAGTCTAGTTTAGATGATAGGGCTAAGTAAGCAAAACGCAGTTTTCTGTGTTATTATTGTCATCTGGGAAAGCATGTTTCACCTACTAATATGACCCTAGTAGGCAACTAAACGTGGTACTTAGCCCTACCATCTAATCGATCCGTTGCATGAAATAAAGAGAAATGGCAATGAAATACATTTTCAATTATTGTAATAAGAAATAAACACTACATCACGCGATTACAAGTTTTACTATGACAGGTGCTTTTTATACAATGTTTATTACAAACTTTCTCAACGCATTTTTTTTTTTACGAACATTGATGAATATTTTGCCTGAACAATCACCTAATAGATTACTTTTCACAACATTTTCAATTATATTGTGGGTTTTGTATATTTACAATTTTAACTACAATAATATGTCATTATGTTGTCAGATTCTCCCAAACGGGGTAAGAATGTGGACGTTGTAAAAAACAATCTATAAATGCGTTATATTTACAATTCTTCCATTGCATATTCTATTCATACATTTACTTCAAAACATTCAAAGTAAGACTGATATCCAATGTGACTATAACGCCGATCGGTAAAACATTACAAAATCATTGCAAATGTAAACAAACAAAAACATGTATTACATTTAATCCAGTTAATCAGCACGAGATACTTGTATAAAGTCCATATATTGTTTAAGTCGGCTTGGTACGAACAGTCACGTTCAGGTCACGTTCACGTCACGTTCACGGTTTTGTACCTTTTGTGAAACAGGTCACCCAAATCTACGAACAGTCACGGTAAAGTGACCCAACAATTTGTCGTTTTCCCATGCCGGTAAAACTCGAATCGTCACGTCTACCAAAACGTGACGTGAGTGTTTAATCATTATTTGTAAAAGTGAAAGCGCTTGTTACTAAGACTAGTAATGGCGTCATCCAGAATATTCTCGACGACACAACTTGTCCTTTTTGTGCGATGGAATTCCTATGGGGATTGCGTGTTTAAGGATTTGTCGCAGCGCACACAAAATTGTATGTAAGTGATCTGATGCGTCACGACGATATCGACGAGATTCGAGAGCGAGGCCGAGGCACAGTTTGACGACGCGGCGATCGAGTAAATTGCAGGCTAGGCGCCGGATATTTTCGATGACGATGATACAAAGTGAGATTGTGATAATAGTTTGGTATATCATTATTCTTTTCTAGCTGTTACGAGGACTTGCCATATGCCCAAGCCCAAGGCTCGAAACGGCTATGGCTGCATGAGCCATGTGAAAAGATTGCCACTGCATAGCCGGCCTACCTAGGGCCTAGACCGGCCATAATAGCATGCAAGCTAGCACTGCCACTGCACTCTGGAATTCACTGGCTGCCGTCAATGATAAGGCAGATATATAGTGCATTTAATAGCCTTGATTACGAAGTCCTGCCAGGCTTTGGGCAATAGCCGTGTCGAGCCTTGGGCTTGGGCATATGGCATGTCCTCGTAACAGCTGGAAAAGTATAATGATATATCAAACTAAACTCACATTCTCACTTTATATCATCGAAAATATCCGGCGCCTAGCCTGCAATTTACTCGATCGCCGCGTCGTCAAACTGTGCCTCGGCCTCGCTCTCGAATCTCGTCGATATCGTCGCGACGCATCAGCTGATCACTATATCCGATATGCACGCACGCAATGAAACGTACCTGTGCAAGGCGCGGCGATTACGACTACCCCCCCCCCCCCCCCCCCCCGCTGACAGGATTTTATGAACCGCTAGGTCCTGGTCCTGTTGGAACCGGTCCTGGTCTAGGCTTCTAAAAAATATTACGACTAAGCCTACCCCCACCCCCGCCCCCCCCCCCCCCACCCCGCCGCTTACAGGATTTTTTTTTCAACTACTTGGTCCTGGTCTAGGTTCAACATTTTGGGACTGGTCCTGGACCAACATCACATTTTTTGACAAAAAACCCCCTTGAAAAAATTGTGGGTTCGCTAGTGATTTTGTTGCCCCCCAATCAGTCCGACCACGCGACACACCACTGAATTTTATTTATCACACACAAGTAATCAATACGTGTAGAAAGTTATTTTTGCTCAAACCTATTCGTTAACATTATTTCGCTATTTTTATAAAGGGGGGACTTTCATTTGTTGTTGTTTTTATTACATGTTTGTCTTTTGTGTACGTATAATTTGCGTGTATGGGAGGGTATAACTAGCTACCATTGTGTCTGGGTGTGCATGCATTTGTCTAGCTGTGTCATTATCATCCTTTGATAAGTGTATGCGCTTTTCCTTACACCATACACGATACTTTAGTATATAATTTTACATTTTATTGTACATTATATATTGGTACATTCCATTGTATTAGTTTCACTAGCATAAGCTGCATCATTAGCACACTGAGTAATAGTGGCATGCATGTGGCCGCACACATGTTTTTTTTTTTTCAAAGGGAAAGGGAGAGGGGGTTATTTCGTCAGCCAAATTTCTTTGAGCGGGGCGGGGGGGGGGGGGGGGGGGGGGTAGCAGTATATATTTGGAGTGAATAGTACACCCCCCCCCCCCCCCCCCCCCCCCACCCGCCCCATGGGTACGCCTATGAATGGTACATTTTGTTTCATTCATTTCACATAATCTATACGGCTTGGTACGAACAGTCACGTCACGTTCACGTTCTCGTCACGTGAACGGTTCTGTACCTTTTGTGAAACAGGTCACCCCAAAATCTACGAAGTGTAGGGTAAAGTGACCCAAACAATTTGTCGTTTTCCATGCCAGTAAAACTCGAATCGTCACGTCTACCAAAACGTGACGTGAGTGTTTAATCAAGATTTTTAAAATTGCAAGCGCTTGTTACTAAGACTAGACATACACGCACAAAGACATTTAAACCGAACCCTCGTTGACTTTCAAATTGGCAAAATTTGGTATGTTTGTGAAGAAAATGTTATTTTTTCTAAGGATATTAACTTAATCCGCGATAAAAATTTTGAAATTTGACTAAAAAAGTCTTCGAAAATGGGGCAAAAGTGAGCAGTCTCCGAGACTGAAATTCGCTCAACGATCGGCCTGAAAATCGTGACGTCATCGGTAGAACGGGCCCGGCCGATCAGCTGATCAAGCAAAGCGATGCGCGTGCATTATACGGTGTTGTGTATTACTTTTTGATAATTCGTACGATCGAGCTGGACAGTTTTATTTCGAGGAAAATGGAGGCAAATACTCTCGAACTGAGTTTCGCAATGGATTTTTTCCGAAGAAGATGAAGAAGAGGACAGGAATGATTCATCAGACAGCGACAATGACGGGATTTGGGAGATTTTTGGCGCTCGTTCACTATTGTACCCGCACTCCGGTGTCGGCACGCTACGCCGCTAGCTGCCCGTGACGCACTCGTGAAGAGTACCATACAAAACACAAATGTAATGTACCCAAAATCAACTAGATCTTCGACCATTGCTCAAATTATGGTCATGATTTCAAAGTAGTTACACAGAACAGGTAAAAAAAGATAACTACTTTGAAATCATGACCATTATTTGAGCAATTTTTGAAGATTTAGTTGATTTTGGGTACGTTACACATGTGTTTCGTAGGGTACTCTTCACGAGCCAGCTAGCTAGCGGGCCAGCGTGCCGACACCGGAGTGCGGGTTTCAATGCGCCCTTTCCCCCAGCATCTTCACCGGCAAACTGTGCATGGACATGGTGCAATTCGCTATACAATTGCCGCAGTCATACGCCAGATCGACAAATCTATCACTTTCATGGACTCTTTGACATTATTATAGTTATTTTTCACTGTCGGCTTAGAATGCCGACAGAGAAAAATACAATATAATGTCAAAGTCAAAGAGGGCATGAAAGTGATAGATTTGTCGATCTACCATACGCCATGCACCTTTTCCCGACTTTGCGACTCGAATTCAACTTTGTCGATACTGGCGAACTCGCGATTTCCACCTCAAAACCATGCCTGAAATCTTCACTTCCTTCAGACATTTCCACCATTCTCCGATTTTGCAGATTTCAGGTCAAATCTAACAAGAAAAATGATATTGACAAGGACGGCGTTCTATCGATTGAGCAGGGCAGCATTACTTGCGCTCGCTGGACTGGGGGATCGTTGGGGGAGGCAACGGGTACCGCTCTACCATCAGCGGCCGCGCGTGCATGGTTTGGGCCTATTCTACCTGTGACGTCATCAAATTTCTCTGCACCAAATCGCCGTCAAACGGCGAAAATCGGGGTTCAGAATAAGAGTTTAAATTTGCTTTTAATTGTTTTCTGGGCGGTGTTAGGGCTTCAAAATTAACTTTTTCATGCTCAGTATGTTCTCAGCTTTCAGAAGAGGTACAATATGCATATTATAGGATCTTCATTGAGTTTTCGGTTTAAAAATGTCGACGAAAATGCCGAAACCGCCTTATCAAATCATTTCAATCATTATGTTTATAATATATACGTGCATAATTCAGAGTAATCTGAGACGATAATATGCAGTTCTGTCATTTAGGTAATGTACAACTATACCACTTGCATTATTTGTCTTGTTATTAGAGTATTTCTAAAGACGTGTCGTGCGTGGATTTTGGCAAATGTTGATTTCCAGCTGAACTGCATGCTACACGCAGCGGACCTTCGGTTCGCATACGCCTGAAGTTTCCGTGCTGGACGTCTGCGCGTGGGCGTTAGTGGCGTTGCATGTGAAAGTGAGTGAGTGAGTGAGTGAGTGAGTGAGTGAGTGAGTGAGTGAGTGATCAATGAGTTTAAAAGTAATAAAACAATGATTTGATTAATAATAGTGTTAAATTATGGTGATTGAATCGAGTCAATCTATAAATCAATCATTTAAATTTAAAATCAATCAATCATTAATCAGTCAATGAAACAATCACACCCAACCAATCAATATTAAATAAATAAATTAAAGTATTTGGCATCCGAACTAGCTACTTGTAGGCAGTGGCGTACCCGATGATTTTTTTCAGGGGTGGGTGTAGGGGGGGGGGGGGGGTATTTCGTCAGACAAATTGAAGTCAGCGGGGGGTGTGGGTGGGGTAGGGGGTGTCCGTAGAAAATGATCGCAGCCGGGGCCGAGACCAGGACCGGTCACACATTTCGAGGCCGAGACCAAGACATTTCTTTGAGAATTATGTAAGGGGCGGGGGGGGGGGGGGGGGGGGGGGGGGGTAGGGGGTGTCCATCCCCCTGCCCAATGCCTGGGTACGCCTATAATTGGTATAACAGTATAGTGTAGGACTTGTTCGTTCACGATTAAATATACCGAGAATTAGTCTCTTCTCAACGACAATTTACATTCATTTTTTTGTACGCAAAGCGCCAATTTACGTGAGCTTCATAAATTGCATATAGTATATCAACCAAACTGTTGGTCACGTAACCCAACACTTCGTAGACTTGGGTGACCTATTTCACGAATTGTTGGGTCACTTTACCCTACACTTCGTAGATGTTTGGGTGACCTGTTTCACAAAAGGTACAGAACCTTCACGTGAACGTGACTGTGAACGTGACGTGACTGTTCGTACCAAGCCATCTATACGACATCTTCGCCCTGAACCAGCTATTTTGCCATTAGTCTCTTCTCAATGACAATTTACGTTATTTTTTAAAACGCCAGCGGCAATTTACGTGAGCTTTCGTAGATTGCATATAGCAGGTCAACAAATTGTTGCGTCACGTTACCCTTCACTTCGTAGATTTGGGTGACCTGTTTCACAAAAGGTACAGAACCTGAACGTGACGTGAACGTGACTGTTCGTAGATTTGGGTGACCTGTTTCACAAAAGGTACAGAACCTGAACGTGACGTGAACGTGGACGTGAACGTGACTGTTCGTACCAAGCCGTTTAAGTCTTTTATTGGGATATAGGGTCAACAATCTGCCTCATAATAAGTTTTGGTGTTTACCGTGTTTGATTATACACGTGAAACAAATATTATGATTACATAGAATAATTACACACGTCCGGAGGATGGTGCAATATTATGTAACCTGTAAAAGGTGTTATCTTTATCATCTAATATCAAATTGTTGCGTATTTCAGTTCACAGACCCGTTACATTACCATGTTTTTGTTTCTGTGTGTGATTATTTAAGATATGTATGAACAACCATTTTTTTCAATACATGGTTACAAATCCACATAGGAACCCAGCTAGTCACCTGACGTTGGGCCGATGTCGGAATTTGGTTTGCCGGATGTCGCATATCGCCGTTGGCTCGAGGTAAAATGTCCGCCAGACCCAACATCGTCACGACGTCATTTTTGTGATATATTGGCATAAGGTCATTTTCCGACAATGGCCCAACATCATGTCATGAGATGATGTTGGGCCATTGTCGGAAAATGACGTCCAGTTGTGTACAACAATCCATTATATAATTAGCCCTTCAACCGAGTCAGCAAACACATTATACATGTTCTACATGATACATTGGTATATCCTTATTCTACAGTTTGTTTTTCTGAATTTACAATTTTACTTGGAACTCCAGCAATTCTCCCATACCTTGATGCATTTGTATTAACAATTAAAAGCATGACACATGTTTCCCTTTTTCATATTTCTTTTTAGTTGAAGAGATATTTAGTGATTGAAGT
This sequence comes from Echinarachnius parma, assembly GCA_037951105.1. Taxonomy (NCBI): domain Eukaryota; kingdom Metazoa; phylum Echinodermata; class Echinoidea; order Clypeasteroida; family Echinarachniidae; genus Echinarachnius; species Echinarachnius parma. The sequence continues at coordinate 2,522 of JBAMJV010000554.1, read as the reverse complement.
CTTCGGAGTTTATAAACTATCCACTGGAAGTTTACTAACAATTTAAATCGAGTCCAGCGCAATTCAATAGTAAGTGAATATCACTTTACATTTTCGCTCATTTACTCGGCTATATAAAATCCCTTTTACATGAAAGTCCTTCACACCTTACTCTGGAGATATCAGATCGGAACAATGCACAATGTATCAACATTCGTACTTTGCACTTGTTAGCACAGTTACTAATATCCCTTTGATGTACCAAGGAGCACACAGAGCATTTTCCTTTCAAATGTGCATGTATATTTTATTTAGCTCCCCATTACAATTATTATTCACACAAGTATAACTGCATATACAATTTGCATAACAACTCAATATTGTTGTATTATATATTTGTACACCTAACTTTATATATATTATATTTCTTTTTACAAAATCTTAATGATGGATGAGGTTTTGTAATGTTTTCATTCACATCTTAACATTGAACGCCTTACTTGAATTCTAACTAAGCTTAAATCAGACAAAGCAAACATGCACCTGAATTATTGTTTTCTATGGCAAATGGAACTATCCAAAGGGAATAACAAAATTAGCAATGTCGATGGTTAAGGAATGTAAACAAATTGGGGTGAAAATCATGGGATAAATAAGCACCACTTGACTTAAAAGTGGTTTATAACTAAAGGTTTGCTTGTCTGTACTAAAATAACAACTATACGTTTACAATTGTTTTTTTTCTTCATAGTTCTAATTGATCAACATAGACATAGACCACATTTCACTGACTTTTTTTTATGATTATGCAGACACACACAGAACAAAATCCCTGCCATAACAAATGTGTATGTGGATGTCGTCTTGACACATATATATGTCGTTCAGTTTGCTGTTCATGTGTGCATTATAATAAACACTACTGTACACAAATTCCGAAATATAATGTTAAAGTGAAGAGCCTGACAGTTTACACTGCATAGCAAAATAGGAAATGCAAAAGGTGCATTAGCATTCCTGCTTCACTTCGGATGTAGTACCGTTGGGCCAACAACGAATCGCAAGGCCATATTGGGCTTTCATCGGGAGATATTACACTTTGGGAAGAGATAGATGATATCCTCGTAACTATGAATTTACGGATTCATCGTTTTAATTAATAATGGACATTTAATGTTACTCTAAAGACGAAACAATAAATGTACATAATAAGTTGTAACAATATTAAAGGGACTGTTCGCCATTTAAATTCGTCACAGGAACAGTTTTAGTAGACGAGATGTGGTTGGAATGTATACAAACACAAACATTCCTGATCGAACAGCCCTTGTATTTGTGTTTACTGCGAATGAACGATTGCGCCCCCACAAACATACTATTTTCGGGTCAGTAAAGTGTGTTAACTGGAAAACTTTACAACAACATAGTACTTATTATGTGTATTAAGTATGTGAAGCCGGCATTTGTAATGAGACTGTCCTAGGAAAGGTCCTCGGAAAACGAAGATATGAACTACATGTAAGTCCGTTTAGCGAGTTATTGATATTTTTGTTTTCTATTCGATCACGCCGTTGTTCAATCACAATCTTCGTGCGCGGGTCACGTATTGTCATGCACAGCACTCGTGTTAATCCAGTGGAATGTGCCGGTGCGGAAATTTCACGACGGCGAAATACCCGTCTAATGCACAATGTAAACGCGCGGTGTCCATCTTTATTATCTTGAAGGAGCAATAACTAAAAAAAAGTGAGATTTCAAGCCCTAATCTCATTTAGACATGCTGTTAATGATATTTCGTTGTCATATTAGAATAATTCACAACTACTTGAATTGGGTTTGCAAAAGGATGGACATGTCATTTAAGTGTCATGTCTAATAGGAATACACATAATTACAAGTCATCTAATCCAGGATTATTGTTGTTCTTGGCAGATTCTTCATTATCGAACAATCACGTACGGATAACGTTATTAATAACGACACTACTTATCTATCTTAATTAGTAAACTACACGTCGTTGATTAGCTAAACGTGTTCACTATGAATCGGGGAGTCTTTTGTTAAATCATCTGAATAGTAAATACGCTGTCGCTTGATTGGCTAAACACGCTTCACTGATAAGGTGGTGTGACATTTGTATTCGACCCATGTCCAGAGAGGTTATGACACCAGCATGGCGCGCGCTTCAAAAGAGATTAGTAATCTCGACGACAATTATGAGAACCTAATGTTACTCAGTTTACGAGCCGTATGTTGTTTGTGACTAGATTTCAGATTCAATGCATGAATAGTGAATATTATATAGCCCCCAGATGTTAGCCAGGATGATTATTACAGTTGTTATACGTTGTCGAGTCGGAAAATCATTAGAATGATTCCAATCCTCGGGATTTAAAATGTCTTTGGTGAAGAAAAATAAGTCCCGCGATTACGTCTCGGGACTTATTACTTTAACTCTTCCACAATATCCATTGAAATCCCTCGGATGGAACATTCGTGATGTTTCCTCCCACCACCAGTTAACAACTGTATAATGCCATCTA
>JBAMJV010000553.1:0-141694 GCA_037951105.1 Echinarachnius parma | reverse complement strand
CCCAGTTTTTATTTGAATTCCGCTAATTATGTGATATCTTATTTTCCTTTTTTAACATTTTATTTGTTTATTTTTTTTCCGGGGCACTGTTTCCCGAATATACCGAACCGATGTCCGATTGAACGGTGCGTAACCGGTTTGTGATCGACCCGAACCCGACTCACGCCTTAAGAGAGTCTATAAATAAAGTACATAAACATATAGAAAAGTACAAACATTAAATTTAAAATCACGGTCCTAAACTAAAAAACAAATTTTAAAAACACATGAAGAACATGCACTAAACAGAAATGAACTTACTTCAAAAAATTTAAACTTTTTTTTTTACTAACTTGTTTCCCCTATTACAGTTATGAAGTACTACATTTACAGAGATCTTACTACTAACAATTACTTATTCTACTACTCACTACTTCTACTTCTTCTACTACTTCTTCCTACTATTACTTCTAACTATTAACTATAATTTATGCGAAGGAATTGACTAACGATGATTAATAAAAGACATACTTTTGACCAGGCTTTGATATCCACTTCTCGTTGTGTAGAAGATTTTTCCCTTGGCTTCCCGACACGTGCTGTCTGATCTGTGCGGACTAATCCTCGACGAGTGCTCCACGGTGACCCGAGGTCAAAGGTCAAAATGCTCACTTTCCTTTGTCCTCCTCTGGGTCCTGATCGTCCCTGGATTTTCTGTGAATACGTTATGACAAATTTAATCATAATAGTTATAGCAAAATAAGAAGAATATTTCATGACAGAAGTTATAATTAATAATAATAATAATCAATTATGAATTAATAAAAATGAATCTAATACAAAATAATGATACTAATAATAAGTTAATAATAATAAAAATAACTGATAACTCAATACAATAATACATAATAAATAAGTATTAATAAAAAATTAAATAATATAAATATAAATAATAAATAATTAAATAATAAATATATAAATAATAAATAATAAATAAATAAATAATAAATAATAAATAATAAATATTAAATCAATAAATAATACTAAATACTACTAATTAATAATAATAATAATAATAATCCAGCATTTAAATTGCACTATCAATCTTACATCCCCAGTTCCTTTGGCCTGAGGCCTATTCTACATCATTATTCAAGGTGATGTGCAGCACTGTATGTATGAAAAAACATGTAATATTTAATTTGTAAATTATACGCTGTCATTTTAGTGGAAACAATCGCAATCCCTTTTATAAGTGGGAAACTTGTCCTCCTATTTGCACCTGCTGACCTGCTCAACTTGAATTTTATCGACTCTTGCTAGTGCATAATTTGCCTTTGGTGGGTCCATAACTCATGAAACATCGCCATGCTTATAATCGCACAGGCTGCTACAGCACCTGGTTTAGGTTAACTTAATTATCCTGCTTTGCACGTCACCCTGGTTAGGAGTCATGCCCCCGGGGGGGGGGGGGGGGGCAGGGGGGCACTCATGTATAATTTAAGACGGGATTATGTGCCGCTTACAAAAGGACTCCGTCTTTCCACCCTGATTCCGAGCACTCAAGATACTCCCGATTTCCAAATTGCCGCTCCATAGACCCCGGAATGACTTGGCTTAGGTAAGTTGAGTAGCGCCAAGTCCATGTTCTTCTTCTAGTCAGCTCCTCTTGACCACCATTTTGAGGGTTCCGTTGGTCTTTGGTAGCTCCAAGTTCATGTATTTGCCCGTATTTTGTATACGTCTGCTCCTTAGCCCCTTATACTCCATTTTCAGGGTTTTGTAGCTCCAAAGGACCTCTTTATATTTTGTTGCTGTAGTCAGCTCTTAAAGCCATATATGCGTGGGTTATAATGGGTGGTCACAAATTCCAACTCGCACTCCACCGTAATCTCCCGAGGTAAACTCACGATATTTGTTGGATCGATCGAAGAGCGGTGCTTCGAAATATCTGAACACGGGCCTTCTTATAAAATTGCATGCAGCAAACAGCTGGTATCTGTATACTTGAGCGAGTTTCTCGAGCTGTCACCTAAGGCAATACATATCGCTGATAAGATCAAACAGCGGCACTTTGAAGTCGAGTGCGGTTTAAGCGTAGTTCGTAATATTTTCGTGCGTCGTAAACATCTCTGATGGATTCTCCATTCGACTAGTACAAATATTCCGAACCGAGACTACTTTTTGATCGCATTTTCGACTCGGGTGTTTCGGAAGTGGGACAGTTTGCCATCGAGCTTACTTATAACTGAGCCAATGGGGGATTACGTACCGTGCGTAAAAGTGGCGGCAATATGGATCCACGCGTCTAATATACCCCCGGTCCTGGAATTCCCTTAAAGACCCCCATTCAGAGGTGGTTTCCGCGGCGAGGGGGGGGGGCACACCACCCGTCAAAAAATATTTGAGTGCCCCCCCCCCGCCCCCCCCCCCACCGCCCCGGGAGCGAGTGGTCCCCATTTGAGCATACTGTACCTCTGTCTGAGCTTGGACATGGCGTCTGAAGAGATGAACTCTGACTTTGCTAAATTTGGGGTCACGAAGCACATGATGCGATACTGGCTCTCCAATCTCTCCTCCTCTCCCAAAACGATGGTCTTGAATATGCGCACCTCCTAAAAGAAAAGAAAAAAATCAAATAATATAACATTTGGCATTTTACATTTGAACTAATTTGGGTCAAATCGTCGGGTGATATCACGTACCCGGCGAATGTTTGATTCTGCGCGCTAACGAGATTTCGAGAAAAAAGCGTTTTAAAGTTTCCCAACCTTCTTCTATCATAAAATAAACAGTTTTTAAACAATCAATTGCAATCACAGTTCGAAGGTGACGAGAGAGGAATATTCTCTTTCAATATGACCCTGAAAATAACCTACCTTAGGCCTCTCGATTCTGTTTAATATCACTGCAATAGATCGTTCGTCAGTACGTAGAGGCACCTTGCATTGAGCAGTTTGAATCCAGGACTCTACGTACCACGACGAACGATCTATGCAGTGATATTACACAGAATCGAGCAGCCTAAGGTAGGTGTAATTTTCAGGGGTCATATCAGAGAATATTCCTCTCTCGTCACCTTCAAACCTTTTATTGCAATATGATTGTTTAAAACTGTTTATTTTATGATAGAAAGAAGTTGGTAAACTTTAAACACGTTTTTCCTCGAGAATCTCGTTAGCGCGCCGCAGAATCAAACATTCGCCGGTAGTACGTGATATCACCGACGAAATATACATGTACACTGTAATTTGCAAGTTAATACATTTATTTCATTGACTTTGTTATTCATTTAATTTTTTCCTGGAAAAAGTGGAAATAAATCTAGCTGTCGATATGTCAAATTTGGTCCAAGAAATTTTTTTTTAAATCATGGAAAACGGTCAAATGTTTGCACTTTTCATAACAAATTTTATACATCAAAAAACATTATGTAAACAATAAATAAAAAGATCGAGTTATATTTTTATAATATAGATTCATTTAAATATGCAGGTCACTCGTACATGCGATCATGACGTCTCGTCTTTGTGAACAACAGCCATAGTCCAATTTCATGATTTTCAATAATGAAATTAAAATGCCTATTTTCCCTGTTTCTGTCTTTTTTAGAAAAGTTACTTATACCCCCCCCCCCCCCCCCCACCCCCTACCCTCCATTGTACACTTGTAAATTTTAAATGAGAAATCTCACTCACCGAATTGAAGTCAATCACCATTTTCACTAGAGTGCCATCCAACTTCTGAACTGCAAATAAATAACATCCTTCTTGACGTCAGAATTTATGGTCTCTTTCAACCAGGGTCACCGCCATCGTTTTTTCACATTTATGACAAGCTGGGACGAAACTAGATGATTAAGGGCACATAGAATTACAATTATTTGAAGGAAGTTAGAAGTAATTGATGAGAAAAACGACTCCATTGTTGATGTTTTTCTCTCTCCACTCCACGCCTCCATTTTGTGAAACACTAATGTATATACACACAGTGTGTACTGTAACCCATATGATATGTTCACAAAATAATGGACAGAGAACTACAGTATACTGCAATCGATACATGTGTGTACCTAGATAGTATAAGGGTGCGCTTACGTACCGCGCGTTCGTCGAAGAACAGCATTAGCATCGACCGATTTGATCCTTTTATTTCCCCCGAATCGTCGGCATAGAAAAACTCGACTCGTCGGTCCAAAGCAAGCTGCATGCAGAGTATGCTGCAGAGTTAGAGATGGCGCGCGCTTTGGCCTATACCATTAATTTTAGAGGAAGAAACACTTGATTAATTCAATATTTCATTTGTATTTTTCATGAAATATTACATTCAATTAATCGAAAATACTTAATAATAACATCTTGTTTATAATGAAAGTTATAATAGAAATCATTCATGTGATGATGATTATATTTGTACAATATTTTTAATGGTATATCCCCAAACACCCCTATATTTATTGGAGTCGTCCTTCCAATCGGTCTTTTACGACACGATCTGTGACAAGGTGCATCGTTCTCGAATCGAGCTAAGGCCAAATCCGGCGGACGTGTACCACTTCTCGTTGAAATCCAACTTTCTTTCCAAGAGGATTCGAAACCCAAAATATCTAAGAAACATGGAAGACAACACATCTGAATTGGCCTGTGTTTACAGTGCTCTCATCCTTCACGATGATGACATTGCTGTCACGGTGAGAATGCCTCTTATGCATAGCTAACACATGTACTAATGTGTGTGTCAATGTGTAACCTACGTTAGATTGACGTGATGTGTGCAAAACTAAGGTAGTGTTTAAATGTGTGTGTAAACAGTGAACGAAATGCATATTATCTGACTTTTTTATAAACCTAAGTTAATGACAACTTGTTTGTATGTTATCATTATAATTGTTAATGAGTTGCGAGAGGAGAGAGAGGGGCCAGGATTGGCGGGGAAGGATGCTTGGATGGTGGAGTCGGAAGTAATTCACTATTTTTTAATTGGGGCGTACGGGCGGGGGTGGTTGCTGAGATATGAATGCTATTAAAAGTGATAAGAGTGGAATGACCGATTGCACTGGGTCAACATTTGATTTGGGGAGGTAAGATTACTTTTTAAACGCTGTAAGAAAAAAAGATGAAATGGTATGGTAGTTGTGGGGGGGGGGGGGGGGGGGGGGAGAGACTAGCAATTTTAGCTTCTAATTAAAGTCTTAATTCAAAATGGGCAGTATGCGTATGACAATTTACAATTTCCAGGTAGTACAGAGACAGTACAAAGACGACGCTCGCATTAAAAATACCCGCATTGCTGCATGTAGCAACACACATGCAGGAGTGGTAATGTGCATGTGAATGTGGAGACTCATTCTCTGTGATGCCCCGCTCAATCAAATGGGGGTTGGTAATAAAGTAAAAAGAATAAATCCTTGAAAGCTATGAAGGCAAAGTTGAAATTAAAAACGGTCTAAGGACACAGAAAGGGAAAGACGGGCGAAATAACTAGGGATGGTGGAAAGAAAGGGAAAGGAATGTAAAGTAGGGGAGGGAATCGGGGAAAGAATGGAAATCACAGGACTGAAACTGGAAGAATGGAAAGACTGACTCAAAAGGGGGGGGGGGGGGGGGGTAAACTGTAGAGATTAGAAAAGATTGAAGTCAATTTAGAAATAAAATAGAGGGATACTTTGAAATAAATGAGCTTAAGCCTAAAGTAGGGCTTGACAATAGCACTTGCAATATTGACAAGTAAAAATTGATATCGGGCAAGCAGAAAATAAACTTGATTTGAAAGCTTGGCCTAAGGGTAAAGATACACCCACATTGGATCCCTGATCTCCAAGTATGGGATGGAATCGTGTCGTTTTAGGATTTAAAATAACAATTTTTTTTTTTAATAACAACGTTGGGTCCTAGACCTCCAAATGAGGGGAAGAATGATCACATTTCATGCTTGTAATCATTAATCTAAATTTCTAAAAATTCATTTTGCTTATTTTCTGACAGGCTGACAAGCTCAACACCCTGATCAAGGACTCTTCGCCAAGGCTCTTTCCAACACCGATGTAGGAGCCCTCGTCACAAAACGAGGGATGGAATCGTGTCGTTTTAGGATTTAAAATAACAATTTTGACTCATTTTGCTTATTTTCTGACAGGCTGACAAGCTCAACACCCTGATCAAGGCTGCTGGAGTCAACGTCGAGCCTTACTGGCCAGGACTCTTCGCCAAGGCTCTTTCCAACACCGATGTAGGAGCCCTCATCTCCAACGTTGGCTCTGGCGGCGGTGGTGGTGGTGCTGCACCCGCTGGTGGTGATGCCGCTGGAGAGGCCCAGGCAGAGGGTGAGTAGACTGAATAAAATACACAAGACTTTGGGGCAAATTCACCCCGAATTCCAAAAAATGCCCCTGAAAATCATAAAAGATCCCCCGTAAATTTGTTCAATGCATAACATATTGTAGAGTGTTATTTTAATACAGGCAAGCTTGAAAAGTAGCCCCTGAAAAATAAATATATATATTTTTTCCCTGTGGCTAGAAATTCAATATGATGTAGATTTTGATTCACCCAGGAAAGAGTTTTACAACCAAGCTAGTTATGATGAAGAAGCAATAGGTTGTGAAACTGTTGGAATACATTTATATAGTTTTATGAATGCCAGGAAATAGCTCTTTCTGCTGGCCCAGTCTGGCTAGTAAAAACATTTTCTCATAATGCTAAACAAAAGTCACACATGGATAAGTCTGCTTTACAGTGTAATGTTCTAATTCATTTTGAACTTGACCAATGTAAAACAAAACAAAAAGAATCACAGTATTTGAAGAGCTAAATTCCAAAAGGGGCTATATCCACTTTCCATAAAAAATGAGTTAACGATATCAGCGCGTTAATAAGCTACGTAGCTATCTAGAAATTTGAATTTTAGGATGAATTACGAGATCAAAATAAAAATATGGAACGTTCTATTTTCATATTTCCATAGGCACGTGTACAAAGTTGGACAAAGAAACCAGAGTTTCTCCGAAATTGAAAAAGTGGATATAGCCCCCTTTGGAAATAAGCTTTCATTTGGAAATGAACTAACCTCTAACTTAGATGGGAATCGAGCACAATGCTGAAAGCCAATTTATTTTTGCAACATAAAGACAGTTTTGAAAAGAGAACTTTTTCGCAGAAAGTACTAATTTGTGCGTCAAAAAATACTATTTTCTTTTGAGAATGAATGTAAACTTACTCTTGTTTTTATTTGTGTTACAGAGACACCAGCTGCCAAGAAGGAGGAGTCAGAGGAGGAATCCGATGACGACATGGGATTCGGTAAGTTGAAGTTTAAAGGCACAAGCATGCCTTTGTATCCTCAGATAAGCACTTGATCTAGATGGACAAGGAATTCAGTCTAACCTGCTTATAGTGGCCACAAAATGTGACCCCCTGCAGAGAAAAACAATGTTTTGAAACCTGTCTATAGAGGTCAGCAGTGGCCACTTTTTTTGTCTCGCTTGGGTGGTCACTATTATACAGGTTTAATAATAATAACTTAAATTTATATAGCACTTTGCAACAACAAAATGATACAAAGCGCGTATTTGACTGTATTCCCATAAATTCACATATCAATGCCCCTTGCCAGCTGGGTCATGGCAAGTGAAATCAGTGGAGGGCGAGTACAATATTAACCCTTTAGCACTCAGAGGCCATGTGAAACATACCAGCTTAGTCCTCAGAGCTCCGTGACAAATTGATGTATTTTAGACATTGATCCAAACAAAATGAAATAACTCTTTACAAGTTGAGTTTTGTCAATTACAAGTTATAAATATTTTGGAGATTATAAGATGGCGCATAACATATATCAAAATCAATTGTTGAAAATATACACAAGCCAGCTAGTCAGCTGCTAAAGCCAAATACTCACTCGGATTTAGAAGAGTGTAATCACTGTCCCAGTCCCACATAGCATTTTTCGCGTAAGTAATTGAAAGCTACGATAAATTTGACGATAAAACTCATACAAAAAAGCTAAAACAGATACTTATATCTGAATAATCGGAATCGGCGTTGATATCACTCTGTTAGATGCCCAGGATTTGGTGAAAATCGTCGTCAAACAATAATTATCGAGCCTTTTTCCGCAGAGAATGTTGGCGTTTCGCGTCTTCATATTGTCAATGTCTTGTCTACAGGCAAGATCGACTAGCGCATCTGTGTTCGCCCGGTGCTATGCATCGCTGTGTTTGAATGGAATTTGCATGAAGATGGTTCACGAGAGGCATACACTTTATATTACAAATGTTTAGTGTAGAAACCCATTGATACCACACGCACAATTGCAGCCCCGTAATATGCATATAAGGGATACTAGAGCGCGGGAAAAACGGACGGGCGGGTACGGGCGGTTTGAGGAGTAAGCTGAAAGGCGGGTACGGGCGGTTTGAGGGCTAAAGGGTTAAGTTTGTTGTCCGAAAAGAACAAGTAATCTTGACCGAAGTTGTTCTGAGAAATGTATGATTTTGTATAGGATTATATAAAATTAGAATGTTTGTGGTGAAATTCTGTATCAAATTGTGGGTTGTAAACCCCTTTCTAAAGTCATGGAATATTAGTTGCCACCTGTTTTTAGTTGTCCTAGTAAGGAAATGTAAAGTAAAGCAAACTTGCAAAAATGTTACAACTCAAAATTAATTTTCCTCAGTAAGCCAACATTTCAAACAAAAATAAAAAAAGCTCTTGTCATTCAAGGTATGTTGATATTTGGGAGATGTAAACCATTTGTTCAATTTCATATTTATTTACTACAGGTCTGTTCGACTAGTGTGGATTTCAATCTCATCCTGCCCATTGTCCATCCCTGCTCATTCCAACTGGACTTCACTGGTTCTAACTGGTCATCACTGGATAATACCGGATTTATCTGCCTCCAAGTGGACATCTCTGGTTGCAGCTGGAAATTTCCGGTTTCAACTGGACTTTCCCAAGTTCAAAAATCATGAAACAACACTCAACAAACTGCAAAACAAAAATCAATGAGATAAATGTTGCAAAAGTCTCGAACTCGATCGTGCATATCATCAATAAATAGCCTTATGTGAAAATAGGCAGTTATTGTATGTGGCAAAGCAAACCCTTGTCTATTTCGTCCTTTCTGATTTGTATGGAGTACCAAAGTATTGTTAGTACAGTGAAACCTCATTATAACGAGCACCTTGGGCCCATTGAAGTTACCTTCTTATACAGGGTGGCCCAGAAATAACGGAACGGGGCACTTCCCAAAATAAAGTAACAAAATGACTGGGTCCATCGGATAGTGTGTCTTTTCAAATGAAAATTGATGCCAAGAACATTTTTTTTGGTCGTGTAGTTTTTGTTTTAGAGCGCTGCGAGTGACACCATGTCAGGGTTCATTTTTCTTCAATTTTGACTGACCTATTGGCTAAAGAATGACCCGAACGGCTCGTCATAGAATTACGATGCACAATGATGCGGACACCTTTGTTAGTGTGCATTCGACTGAATAGCCACAGCACCGTAATTCTATGCCGAGCCGTTCGGGTCATTCTTTAGCCAATAGGTCAGTCAAAATTGAAGAAAAATGAACCCTGACATAGTGTCACTCACAGCGCTCTAAAACAGAAACTACACAACCAAAATTAATGTTCTTTGTATCAATTTTCATTTGAAAAGACACTATCCGATGGACCCAGTCATTTCGTTGCTTTATTTTGGGAAGTGCCCGGTCCGTTATTTCTGGGCCACCCTGTATAAGAAACCACCTTGTAACAGGGGGGTAAAATACATAGAACCTGTGGCCCCTTTCATAATGATCAAACTCTTGCAATTGTTGAAAGTGTCCAATTATTGTAACTAGTAGGTCAACAACCAATCAGCTTTTTGCATTGCAGAAGTTACAATAATTGGAAACTAAAAACAATTGCAAGACTTTTATGAAACGGGCCACAGGGCCTGTCAAATTACCTTGTTAATAACAGCTCGTTATAAAGAAGTTCCACTGTACATAGTAATGGTTCTGTACAACTTGTCCTTTGATTCATGCTTTTGGTAGTCTGTTGGAAGGGTCAAATTTTTGGCTTGCCTGACATAGTTCAGAACCATTGCCCTTGACGATGGATAACTTGTCACTCTTTGGGTACTCCATATTGTGTGCTTAGTACCTGTTGTTTGTGTGGTGTCTTGCTGTATGTAACCAATGGGAGCAGGGGAAAAAATTACAATACTGTATATTGTTCGGGGGCTACTTTCTAGTTTGCCTGCATAAAAAATACTCTCAAATTAGTGTTGCATTGAACTCTATGCAAAATTATGGGGGCTCTTTTTGCCCAGAGCCCCTGTGTATTTTTTCAGTGAATGGGAGCTACATCATTTAACTACATGTACGGTTGAACCTCGTTAGGAAGAGCACCATGAATACTACCTTGGTATATCAAGATACAAAAGCAACGGAATGTATAAATAGTTTGGACAAGCAAAATTACCTTGTAAGTGATATCAGAGCTCTTTGTAACAAGGTTCCACTGTAGCAAAAAAAATACATATGCGATGTCAATGGCTAAATCATAATCATGAGAGAGGATGTAAACAAAAGAAAAAAACATTTTTGTTTTAACAAACTGATCACCTTTGGCAATGCTCAAAATTATGCTTTCTACCATGTGGCCCATTCGGGGAAGTACATGTACAACAAAAAGTTCTAATTTGAGAGGCTGTAACCTGAATTGGAGGGTCCCAAATAAACGTGTGTAGATCTGCATGATCAAGTACTTTGGGTGTGTGAATGTTTGTTGTGACCGAACTTTGTTGTTTCTCTGAGAGTGAAATATTGGCTGTACGTTTTGTGTGTATTTGTGTTGATCTAATGGTAGTATTTAAAACTGGTACAGTTGAACCTCATTAAAATAAGCTCTGATATAACAAAACCCTTCTTATATTAAAGATAATACAGTGGAACCTCTTTTGAAAGAGCTCTGATATAACAAAAACTATAACAAGGTGACTTGCTGGTCCAAGATGTTAACATTCTCACCTGATACAGTGGAACTCGCTACGAAATTCTGAGACCAAGAAAATTGTGACCGGCTATTAGCAGAACCCTGCACTTATCGGTAAAAATCAAAATATAGAGGCTTCATCAAAAGCTTTCATGTGATCCTTTGTTCTAACAAATTGGTCAATAATAGGCAGAGATATGATTGTTTGAATTTTACAACCATAAGTCATTTACACACATTAATTATGTGAACTTTAAAAATGCCAATTTCTTCAAAACATGAATTACCAACAAGTAAGGTTTTGCTATAGCCAGTCACAATTATCTTGTTCTAAGATGTGTTATATCAGAGCTCTTTATACCGAGGTTTCACTGTACAACGAAATGACGGTTGTAACAACTAATTTTTCATGGTCCCACATTCCTCATATTGAGGTTCCACTGTAAAACTGACAAATACAGTATAATGAGCGTTTCTGAAACCAACCATGTTTATTAAATAAAAGAAAAAAGTGGCGAAATGAGAAAAGGAAAGGACACAGCTGTAATATATACCTGTAGATCCATGTAGAGTTACTATACGTACGATGTTCCTTCCCGCCCCACCCTTTCCCCATAATTATGCTCCTGGTTCAGAAATTAAATATGAATTGTTGCTCGCATCATTGGGAGTACGAGCATATTTTTCTTGGGGGACCGGAGGTCGAATAAGTATCCTTCCCGCTTTTCACTTGATATGACAAGAAGAAAAACGAGGCATCAACTCTTTGATGCCCGAATCTAGCTTGGGATGTTTTACTCCAAAATGACATGGTTTGCCCAAATATGGCCGTTTTCAAAACTCCGGGGGGGGGGGGCAGCCCCCCCCCCCCCCCCCCCCCCTCCATCCTTCTCTGGCGTTCGTCTCTATCAGAGCGTCGCTCAGCTTTAAACCAGTCCACCCAGTGATGTTATCTTCCCATCTCTGTCTCCCTCCTGGGACTGTGCCCTGTGGAGGCTAGTCAGAGAGCCATAAAGGGCACGTGAAGAAAACTTTGCAGTCAACAATTTTGACATCAAAAGAAAGTTAAGCAGTTCTTCTGCAGTGGCATATCCGGGATCAGGGGAGGCATTATTACTATACTTGAATAATTATACGGGCATTTTTTTAGTATTCCTTTCCATTTGTTTAGATGATTAGGGATAGTGCAAAACATCCCAAAAGGAATGTGTTAGAGGGGACCCCTTCGCCCCGATAGCAATCTGAAGGTTATATCGGGCATGTTTTTGCAGACGGGGGAGGAGGCTGCTGAGGCCCTATTGTCATATTCTTGTGTCCCCCACCCCCCCCCCCCCCCCCCCAATAAAACAAAACATAAAGAAAATGGATAACATGAAATGTATTTATTTATTTATTTATTTATTTATTTTCCACTCATGGGATGGATTGCCCTTGTCAGCTACAAGCTGAAAAAAATCATTCAAAACAAATAATTTATAAAGGTGACTGCCTGAAAAATGCATGATTGCCCGTAAACTAAGAAAATTTACTTATTTTACCCAATTAGGAAACTGGCCCCTCCCACCAAATTGTTTGTTTGCCCGAATATTCTGATCCAAACTCTTTTGGAGGGGGCGGTAGTCCCTTAGCTCCCCCCCCCCCCCCCCCCCCCCCTCAATATAAGGGGCGATCGTGCAACAAAAGGGTGTGTTAGAGGGGACCCCTTCGCCCTTACGAATGTTTAGGTTACGGTACCCGGGCATATTTTTGAAGGAGTGGGGGGGGGGGGGGTGCTATAGGCCCGATTTTCATCTTCATGTTGTTCACGTCCACTCCCCTCCCCCCTCCCCCTGCCCCCAATAAAAAGAAGAAAATCCGGTCATACAGGAAGATCAGTGGTCACTTCCTTTCTGGCTAAAATATTATGTCCTATATAATAGTGCAGTGTGACATAATCTACTGAGTTAGGCAAATATTGCACAATGCTTTGGCGAAGGAGCGAGTCAGAAAATGTGAAGAATAAGTACTGTATTTTAGTCCAACTTTCGCTGGCTAAGCAGTGTGGATACTTTGACTTTGTAATATAATTGGAAATATGCTTGATTCTCGTTCAAACCTTGTGGGTTCGAGTCCCACCACGGTCCCATTCCACACGCGCTATCCAGCTTTTGCTGTTTTATGATTATTATTTTGTAACCTTTTTAAAAACTTAATTATGGTTCCATAAATATACAGGGAGCTTGTGGACGAAATTTATTTGCTAAAATATTATATTTTGGACAAAACAAGATAACCCGAATTATACAAATTCTAATGTCATAAGAAACATTCAAAATAATATTCCTTTCTAAAAACCTGTATCTAGTACACGATAATAGTCTGCACAAAATTATTTTTAAAAACACAATTTCAAATCCCACTATCAGTGGCGGTATACTGATTATGCCTTCAACCAAATTAGGTCCAACTTTCTCATGTTTATAATAAAAGGCAAAATGGGCCATGAAGGGTTGAGTTGACAATAGGCATAATGATTGGTTTCCTATACAGGGTGGCCCCCCCCCCCCCAAAAAAAAATATATAATAATAAAATAAAAACGGAACGGGGCACTTCCCAAAATAAAGTAACAAAAGATTATATCCATCGGATAGGGTATCTTTTCCAATAAATAACGATACCAAGAACAGTAATTTTGGTCGTGTAGTTTTTGTTTTAGAGCGCTCTGAGTGACACCATGTCCGGCTCCCATTTTTGGTAAAAATTGACAAAAATGGGAACCTGACATGGTTTTACTTACAGCGCCCTAAAACAAAAACTACACGACCAAAATGACTGTTTTTGGTATCGTTTTTCTTGGAAAAGACACCCTATCCGATGGACTTATAATCAGTTTGTTACTTTATTTTGGGAAGTGCCCCGTTCCGTTTTGTTTGGGGCCACCCTGTATGGGGAGTTAATCAAAGGCGTCATTTTTTGCTGACCGTGGGGGGATGGGGGGGGGGGGGGGGGGGGTGTCCAGGGTGAGAGGAAGCCCTCATGTCGACCATTTCCGACGTATAACCGTGATTATACGGTTTCACTTGAAAATAATGATGTATATAATTGCCGTCCAGTGGCGTATATAGTGGCCAAATAAATTGGGGACGGGGTATAGTTAATACAAGCTATCCCCTACCACTAACATTGGGGTCGAATGACGCCCATGAGTTTAATGACTCAATGCTCTATGGGAATTGGAGGGGGGGGGGGGGGGGGGGGGGGGCTTGCATCCCGCCTTAGTCTTTATGGATGGGCCAGTAGCGTTGCTATGAGGGGGGGGGGGGGGGGCACCTGCCCCAATTATTTGATAAACGATAGAAAACATAAGAAGAACATGTACGAGGAAAAAAAGGAAATACATAAGCCGAGGTCTCGGCCCCACTCCCTATCAGTCCGACTGCGCTACAATTATTTTGATTAATTCACAATTGTGCGCATTTATTTTCATCAAAAGTCAATGAGTGATTCTGTGAGAATTGTAAGTGTTATGAGTCGGGCACACACTATAAACTGGCGCAATTTGGGTACCCAATAAATTGACAAACATAAGGGTACACATTATAAAAGACGGGAAACAATTTAAAAGAAAATGAGGTTGTATTCTTTTTCGATAATTTAGAAATGTTCGATGACAGGGCTATAGGAGGGAGGTATAGTGTACTTAGGGGCGGGGGGGGGGGGGATTTCCGGGTTTTCGGGAAAGTTTGTCCTTCTCATTCTTCATTCTTTTTTTGTCTTTTGCCGATGCCCCAAAAATAAATATATATACATTATCCTCTTTGTCTTTCCCGCTAAACTTCACCTTCTCTTGAAAGTTGCCTTTTGCCGATGCCTCCAAATAAAATCCTCGCTTCCGAAACGCAAACTATAATGCAGAAAACAATAGAGGGCAGCACCACACTTATCACGAACGATTCAAGAACAATAACATCGGATGATCGAACAGCTGATGAATTCAGGCACTTACAAATTTAGAAGAAAGTTGAGCAAAGTGAACTGTGGAGCATTGCTGAAGGTAATGTATATCTCCTCCTTATGGACGTGGTTTCTTTTTCAATAGGTCTCGCTGTAATATTCATTGTATCAACTTATTGCGCAATGAATGACTGATCTTCGACTTCGTCTGAATCACTCAGTCATACAGACATTACAATACTATTGTGTAGAGCAGGCTGGGTATTGCCAATGCATTAATGCCGAATCTGGGAGCTTCGGCACCTATGCATTGTCTATGCACACATTGCTACAACAACTACAATGAAATTGTGTGTATGGCCATTTCTGAATCATGTATTTCTCACAATCACATGAAGAGTGAACCCCATCATAGTCACTTCATAAACCATGGTGTAGAATTCTGAAGAGTGTTAATAAAGTAATTATGACAGTAATTATGCCATCTGTTACCCAAGATATGATTAATACAATTTTATTCAATTGAATTGTGCTATAATTATAAATAGAAGAGATAGCGTTTCCTTGTCACACATAGCCCGCTGACGCTGTCCCATTCATCGTGTATTCCCATTATATGACTTCGCCGAGTGCCAGTACAGCCGAAGTGCGCTTGCGCATGAAAATCATATGAATATTTATGAGGCCAGTCCCACGCACACGTGCCAGAGCGCTCCACTGTGCATGCACAAAAAAGTACGATGATAGCTACTGACTTGTATATCGGGACTGCAAAACCATGCATAATGTCCATGTCAACAACTTTATCAACACTCGCACACAAGAAAATTGCAATGAAATGATCGATAAAAGTATGTAGAATTCAGATAAATTATCATCATTCACATACAAAATTTTCGAAATATTGAAAACTTACCTTATAAACGGCATCCCGAATAGCTCAAAATCCATTTTGGCGAAAAACAGCAGGTGAAAAAGACCTTCTTTCACAAGATTTTGTCCAAAGAGTCGCGTATCGAATTTGGTATCAACGTGTAGAATGGGCGTTCAGAAAGCCAATGACGTAAGCATCGAAATGAATTGTGGGAAGAGAATGCAGCGAAAAGGGTAAACCCTGTGCTATGTCCAGACCGATACCGCTCCGATACCACATTTTCATGGCATGCATAATCGACCCAGAAGCCAGCCAAGTCTCGTAATGAGATGCGTGCGCACGCGATCAATGATGTCATGCATACATTATCGTTCGCGAAAGGTACTGCTCGCTGGCTATGTGTGTCACCTTTTAAATTGATACATGTGATTGATGACCATGATGATAACAGTCCTGGTGGAGGTGATTTTAATTGTGATAATGAAGTTAAAGATGGTAATAATAACTAATGTGGCGGTGGTGGTGATGATGATGATGATGATGATGATTGATGACTATGATGATAACATAGCAGTTACATCAATCACAAACGCGTAGCTACATTACAATAACGTTGTGTGGAGATCAACCTCTTCTGCCTGCTGCACTATCCAACACAAAAACATTTTTTGTCGGCAGATTTCTCCCTCCATTTACCAGCAAATGCAAAAAAACTTTTGTTTGTGTGATCCACAGTTCATATATAATTAGATAATAATTACAGACTCTGTTGTTTTGAAGACCGCAAAATGTAGAAACAAATTTTAAACGTGTTTATATTGAACTATTCTCTCAATGTTCTCTTACCATTGTTCTACAAAGATAATTTGTGCAATTGCACTTTAAATAGGCTTGAATTTTAGTATAATTTCCTGTTCCCTTTTTTCCTTTATTTTTCCTGCAGGTCTGATTTTCATGAGTTTGGAAGAGCAACAATAGAGCCATTATTACATGGACATTTTACAAGTAACGATGTTTGATATCTGTTGTCTATTGTTTCATTTCACAGGAAATTATTTCTTCGTCTTCCCCCCTATTTTCCCCTGCAGGTCTGATTTTCATGAGAGAGTGACGAAAGGGGCCACCATGACGGACATTCTGCGAGTGACGATGCTGGATATCTTCCAGGGCATGCGCGATGCGATCAGGGGATCCTTCTTCGTCTTCCGGGTCGACGCCGAGATGGAGAAGATCTACGAGGAGATGAGGAGGAAGAGGGAGGAGAAGATGATGGCAGACACGAGGAGACGGCCGCTCCCTCGCAAGGAGAAGAAGAATGAGTGAGTTCTTTTTAATTTTCATTTTCTATGGCTGGTGTGATAAGTTGACTCCCCCCCCCCCCCCCCTTTTACAGCTGATTATAAGGCGCATTGACAAAGTGTACTGTGCCTTATATGAGGCGGAAGAGGATAAAGATGATGGCAGACACGAGGAGAAGGCCGCTCCCTCGCAAGGAGAAGAAGAATGAGTTAGTCCTTTTAAAATTATCTTTATCTTACCTTACCTTTATTATTATTACCTTACTCTTTATGAGGAGTAGGGTGGGGAATATGATGGCAGACACGAGGAGACGACACGAGGAGAAGATTGAGTTAGTTCTCTTCCTCTGAGA
Source organism: Echinarachnius parma (assembly GCA_037951105.1). NCBI lineage: Eukaryota > Metazoa > Echinodermata > Echinoidea > Clypeasteroida > Echinarachniidae > Echinarachnius > Echinarachnius parma. The sequence goes on along the minus strand of JBAMJV010000553.1, from coordinate 124,272 downwards.
TGTTCTTGCTTGTAATTTGGGAAGTAGTAGATGAGATCATCTAGGCATATGAGGACCGGGGAGGGGGGGGGGGGGGTGGCAGCTAGGAAGGCTACATCTCACCTGAGAGTTTTGAAAACAGCATTGATTGGGCACTTTAATTTCGGGTAGGATGTATACAAACTCTAAGGATGGAAGGGGACAAGTTATGGTCTAGAATCTGCTCAGTAATGATGATATAAGGTTTACTATTTTTAAGTTTCTACCTTTTAAAATTGTCCATACAAATATCTATTTTATATTTATGTTTCATAAATTGATTTGCAATTGCTTTGTTCCTATTCTTTGTTAAGGGAGCCCTGTGTAATGCAGAGGATCCTACAGTGCTGTGAGCACTCTCAATGTAGGTGTCTTCCGGCTCTCCTACAGTTTATTACATAATGATTTTCAATTGGGCCAGTAAAATTTGATAAATCTCTATTTTGCCTTGCCTGATGACTGGGCCACAATGAAAAAAAAGTTTATTTCTAGCATTGACTTACATTGTAAAATCTGCTCAGTAATGATGATATTATAAAGTTGTTATTGTAGTTACTATCTTTCATATTGTATACAATATACAACGCTCGAAATTGGCGTAGGCCCGATGGCCCGGGGCCAGTAAAAGTTGCGGTCGGGCCAGTAAAAACATGAAAATGCCAAAGTTTGGTGGCCCGATCGGGCCACCAAATGTTTAAACCATAAGAAGACAACATCAAGGAATATGAATCTCAAGTTTGACACCTCTTAAAAACACTTTAATTGTGATTTAAATATTTGCAAGAAATGAAAAGGACGGACATAAAAAGTCGCAAGCGCACTTGCGCTAGTTGAATTAATCCTTATTTATGCCTACAAATATGTGCTATTTCCTCATATGAACACTCTCCCTTGAATTATCTACTTCTTGCATGATAAATCATGGTAAAATTAAACAACTTCCAGAGGTGTGTAATGACTAAAAGTAAAAGCATATGCTTATGCTGTTTTCTTAATTTCCCACACACCCCCTGGAAGCCTTTGGAACATGTAGAATATAAACATAGAACAACCAATCCACAGAGGGAGTATGTGTGCATACTAAGACCTATCAAAACACATGTCTAACTTTTCACATTCATTCATATTGCAAAGTGCAGTGTGCTTGCCTTTGCGATACCGTCCGCGATACCGTCAATAAAGGGGAATAATTTCATCTTTCGGATCATTATTCATATTTTTGAAGGTATTAGAAAGAATCATTTTTACAAGGTAGAGACTTGTGACTACTTGGAATTATTTTAGCTTGTAAAATAACAAAGATTTAAGTGATTTCATTTCCCGATTTGAAAAGGTATCTTAGCTATGCTCAGTCCCATGTGTGTTTTTTTGTGTTGGAGATTTTATGGACCATAAAATAACAAAATCGTACATGGAAAAGAGCTTAGTTTCATCAGTTGATGACTCTTAGATGAAACTGCTCGATTCTAGGTTTTGTTTTGTTTATTCAGTGATGGATTTCTTTAATGATGGTGGTAATTTTAACACATAACTTCCATAATTTACCAATTAATGACCAAGTAGTCATGACCATTGTTTTTCTTTGTTTGTAAATTTTATTTTCGGGCCACCAGAAAAAAAGATAATTTCGAGCATTGGAATACAGTAACAAATGAGGCTAAACATTGCCCAGTACCCTGAAACTATGAATATGGTTATTGTTTTAATTTTACTTTTGTTTTTCCTTATTTTTTTCGGGCCAGTAGATTTTGGTTTCGGGCCACCAAAATTGGAAAAATACTAATTTTACTGGCCCGACCGGGCCACCAGCAAAAAAAGTTAATTTCGAGGGTTGCAATATATATATACAATGATCTCCTAAGTATTTTAAATTGAGTTGCAATTCCGTTGTTCCTATCATTTGTTTAGGGAGCCTCGTGTGATGCAGAGGATCCTGCAGTGCTGTGCTCTCAATGTGGGTGTCTTCTGGCTCAGTCTAGTGGCCTTCAACCATATGCTCTTGCCTCTTCTGCAGTTTGTCACATCATTTATTCTAGGTAAGCAGTAATTTTCTCTCAAGTATTCCTCTGACTTATAGAGGCAAATCAGTGATAATTGTTAGGGCCTAACTTAAACCCCAACAGTTGCACCAATTGAAACCCAAACCCTTGTTTTGACCACATCCAATGGCCTTCAGTCATCTCCTCTTTGCGTCTTCTAAATAACATGATGATAATGATGATCATGAGATCATATGCATAGGAGGAGGATGAGGATGATGATGATGAAGAAGAAGATAAATAATAATAATAATAGTGGATACTTATATAGCGCACGTTCCATCTTTCGACGCTCACCGCGCTTTTGAAAGAAGAAAACAAACAAACAAACATACGACAAACAGTAAAGTACACCTACATTGTATTGTTCAAAACTTCAAATAAATAGGTTTTCAACAAAGGTGATGGTGAAGAAGATGATGATAATTTTAATGATACCCACTTATGTTGATCTTTGGCATTTAATCCGTACAGGTCGATCAGCATCAGACAATGTAGTGTGGGGGTGGATGCAGCCATTACTGACCTGCATGTTCAGTGCCTGTTTACATGTGACAATTGACATGAATTAGAATGACACATGTAACCTTTGACCTTTAACTTTAACCTTTAACCTCACCAGGTTGTTCAGCATCAGACAATGTAGTGTGGAGATGGATGCAGCTAATAATGACCTAATTCATGTCCAGTGCCTGTTTATATGTGACATTAGACATCATAAATCAGAATGATACCTGTGACCTTGACCTTTCACTTTCTGACCTTTAACCCATACAGGTCGATCAGCATCAGACAATGTAGTGTGGGGCTGGATGCAGCCCATTCTGACCTACATGTTCAGTGCCTTGTGGGTTCTTCCCCTGTTCCTACTTAGCAAAGCTGTCAGTGCGTTATGGTTTCAGGTGAGTAGCCCTAGTACATTGTAAGTTCAATTCAATTCAAATATGGTTTATTCATTAAAAATACATATATTGCAGCCACAGGGCTGAATTGCATATATGTGTTCGCACAAATAAAGTACATACAAAGGTTAACAAAAGTGAGCAACGTAACTGATATACATGTATAACTTATTTGTTAAATAAATACATACAAAATACATTTTAAATAAAAACATGTATATGTTTGTATTTATAACAAAATTAGACAGCAAAACTATTACGCTAAATATATAAGCGCTAAACATATTGCACGTGTGTAATTGCATTTTAACATAAAAGCTCCAGTTGTAATTTTGCATTATATTTAAAGAATATACAATTAGATCTGAATAGAGGGACCTCTAGTTTTTTAGTAATTCTCAATATTTGATTTTCTAATTCTTTTTATAATTGACTTTCTTTGACTTTGTTGGTCCCTTTTTGCATTTTAACAGTCTGAATTGAGTTTACAGTTTACATTTGGATATTGGAATAAGCATTAATTTGTGATGAAAATGAGAGATCGAGCAATGTGCATTTTGTCAAATTAATATGCCATGCAACTTTGCTTTTTATGTTTTCTTTGATGTAGTTAATCTGTATTTTCTCTAAAAACATTCCTTGTAATCTGTTCCAGGCTTGCATCCATGAAGCAAACCTGACTGAATTCAGTAAAATAGTGCAGGAACCACTGACATTTCATTTTGGCCTCGTTTTAGAATTTGCATCATTTGTAATTTAATAATGGTACCTGTGATGACTTTTTAGGTTTCAACTATTAAAACCTTTTTTATTTTTCACATTTGTTTTATTAGGACATTGCAGACGTAGCATATAGAAAGTCGAGGGGGAGACCGACCCTACCAAACCTGAGTCGCCTCATAGCAGACCTTCTTTTCAGTATACTCATTCAGACGCTGTTTCTAATACAGGTGAGCAGTTCACTTCTTTTGACTCTGTGACACTGTTGCCCAATAGGTACTATACCCTAATCCGGCCAGGTTATTTTGGCTATGCTATAGCAGAGCCTGATTCCCACCTGTTTCCCCCCTCCCCCGAGATCTCCCACTAATGAAACGTGCTGCAGCCACAAAATTCAGCATGCAGGTAGCTAATGCCCCTAAAATAGCTCTGCCGTGCACTTTAAAGGGGACCACCAGGCAAAGAACAACACATTATTATATGTTTTGGTACCGTTTTGTGATATCAAATAGATACCCAACATTTTGCAAAGGGTTGTGTAATTCATAAATAAAGCAATTAATTTCCACCACTTACGGAACCACTACTATTTCCTGGTTCCATACGGGCCAACCATTTGCGAGTGCGCCAATGCTATTCACGCGTACGTTTGTAGACAATAGATTCCCGGGCGATTCGTTCGCTCTGCACACATTAGTATTCGCAATTCAGACCGCATGCTTAGAATGGTGATGCGTTTTCCAACTATATATTTTTTTCTGGAACCATATTTGTGTGAACTTGTTGATGGAATGGAATACTAAAGATGTTACCTTTCTTTAATAATAATATTATTTTTGGGTGGTGGTACCCTTTAAAGAAAGACCCTTATGCATGTAAATGACCATTAAAAAACAGAAGAATCATTGTCTCATCATGCTGAAATGACTGTAATGTTACTCTACCTTAGCAAGAATATTATGCAGGGCTTGTCACTAGCACCTGCCCTATTGCCAAGGGCAAGTGAAAATTGATGTCAGGCAAGAACAATCGCATACATGGTCTAGTTAGTTTGCCTGATCTGGCAACTCCTTAAAGTATTGGTCAACTATGAGAGAATTATGTAATTCCTCACATGTAAATTTCACCTAGATGTTAGCGGGCGTGTATATTTTCTGTTCAGGCAGGTTCAATTTGAAAAGTTATGATTTAACTTGTCTGAACAGGCCAGGAGCAAAGTAAATGAGTGTCGAGGCTTGTATTACATGTATTAACAACTTACCTTTGTTTTGTTTCAGAGTATGGTAGTGGGCCTGGTACCAATCATGGGCGTCAGTCAGATACTGGTCATGTTTCATCTGGCACTACTCAATGCCCTCTATGCCTTTGAGTACAAGTGGTTCAATATGGGTAAGCTTTCTTGTTCTCCATGGTAGTTTTTCCTCCTTCATCCCTTCTCCCTGCACCTCATTTTCTCCTCAGTCACCTCCGTTTTTGTATTCCTCCTCTTCCTCCCCCACTCTCCCCTCTTCCTCTCCTGCATCTAATGGTCGCCGTTGTTGTTGTCTTCATCATCATCATCATCATCATCATCATCATCATCATCATCATCATCATCATCATCATCATCATCATCATCATCATCATCATCATCATCATCATCATCATCATCATCATCATTAATTATCATCACCATCATCATCATCATCATCATCATCATCATCATCATCATCATCATCATCATCACCATCACCATTACATTAGCTAGTTTGGGAAACGCCAATATTCAGGGTACAAACAATTCACATCATATTCAGGCTTATTTGTGTAATTATAATGAAAATTAATTTAAATTCAGAGCAAGCGATTTTTTCTCATCGACTGCCCCAGTCGAGTGAAATAAAAAATGTGTTAATTTGAGTAAATTTGTATACACTCTTGCCACTTACATCCCCCCAAAAAAAACATGCACATATACATACAAATACACACCCACACACACACATACCAAATGCTACCGTATTATCCTAAGTCATGAAAAACTATGTGTCCAAGTTTGCAGTTGTCCTGTTCCATCATGAATGGATGGGTCTATTTCCTGTTTTTTTTTCTTCAAAAGACAACTTCACCCAATTCAGGGTAAATTACACCCTATGTGAAGGCTCTACTCCATCATCATTAGAAGTTATATTTGAATGTAGGAGTTTTGTTTCTTACCATATTTTTCCTGCACTGATTCAGGGTCCAATTCCTTCAGCATGTCCACCATCACGAAGAGCACAAATCTCTGCCTTGCTCCTCCTCTCTCTGAAAGACCTTTCCACACCTTGAGTCTCTCTAAGCATGTCGACTTCTTGGATGATGCGCTGTCTGAGGTTGTTTAAGTCCTGAGTAGATGTCTTGAGTAGATTTGTCTCTTTAGATGACCTCACAGAAAGAAGTTGCATGGAGTAAGGTCCGGGGAACGGAATGGCCATTCAATGTCATGATGAAGCGCAATAATGCGGTCCCCGAAAAGCTCATGAGGTCGTTCCATTACAATTAGACGTTGGTGTGCCGTAGCTCCATCTTGAGCCCACCAAAGTCTGCGAAATCTTCCTAGACGTTGCCTCTGGAAATTGGCCTCGAGAGCTGGTACAACTTCCTCGTCAATCATTTGGAGATACGGTCACCATTCAAGTTTCCCTCGTAGAAGAAAGGTCCTGGTATTACACCGTTTCCAACAAGTCCAAGCCACATCTTTACCTTTTCACAGGAGTAGTTCCTTTCATAGGTGGAGTTGGGTGGGTCATGATATGGCGCATACTCCCTCACATTTTGTGTATTAACCCTACCATCCATACAAAATGCAGCTTCATCTCCTATGCACAAACTGAGCAAAAACCTCCTTGACTGTAGTAACCATTGGCAAACATTCATTCTACGTGGTAAGTCACCAGCATAGAGTTGATGTCGAACCATCATTTGGTATGGATACCAATGCAGATCATCATGCCTCACATATTCTGCTGAAACCAGATTGGTTTAATCCAAGGCCATTTCGCCGACCACTGACTTGTGGATTGTCTCTAAGGAGTGCTCTTACAGCTTTGATATTGGCTGCTGAACGAGTTGTTCTTCGGTGACTCGATCGCCCCTTGTTCCTGTTGAGGCTAGCTGAGATTGGCTGCAAAGATTGTTTTTATGTCAATGATGTAATGAATTAATTTGTTTCTATCTGACTCTCTTTAGGTTGGAAGGTACACACAAGGATAGCCTACATACATGTAGAAGCAAACTGCCATATTTCCTTGGATTCGGTCATCCTGTTGCAATTTTGACATCACATCCCAAATTATGCTTCATCACTTGTAAATGTTTTGGTTATAAGCTGCATAGATTGTTTACAAATTAGTTATTTAAATTCTTTATTCGTTTCTGTCCAACTTTCCTTAGGTTGGGAGGTACACACAAGGATAGCCTACATAGAAGCAAACTGGCCGTACTTCCTTGGGTTCGGTCTCCCTCTTGCCATCTTGACGTCCCTTCCCAAGTCTTACTTCATCAGCGGCATCATCTTCTCAACATTCTTTCCCCTCTTTATTATCAGCGGCAACGAAGCGCAACCTCCACCCAAACCATGGTAAGTACATGTGTTTTGCCCTTGAGTGATGATGATGATGATGATGATGGGGGTGAGTGATAATGATGATGATGATGGTGGTGGTGGTGGTGGTGACATGATGATGATGATGATGATGATGATGATGATGATGATGATGATGATGATGATGATGATGATGATGATGATGATGATGATGATGATGATGATGATGATGATGATGATGATGATGATGATGATGATGATGATGATGATGATGATGATGATGATGATGATGATGATGATGATGATGATGATGATGATGATGATGATGATGATGATGATGATGATGATGATGATGATGATGATGATGATGATGATGATGATGATGATGATGATGATGATGATGATGATGATGATGATGATGTGGTGGTTGTGATGTGATGCCAGCTATTATGTTTTACTTTATTATTAATTATTACCTTATATATGTTCATTGTTAAAAATAGTAAAGAATGTTACAAAGGTGGTAGTAATAAATATGGTGCTGTTTATGTTGTTAATGATGATAGACAAAGTAGTATTTCCTTGGACCTGTTTTAAATCAAAAGTATACATAAAAATATGTTTGTTTATTCATGTAGGCAACATATTTAGAGGACATATCATTAAATGAATACAGTTTTGTCCTATTTTGAGCCACAAACAGTAAGTACAACTGTTGCTTATCAATGCATTATTTCTCTCTACCCTTTTATGCAGTGACTTCCAAGTGAAACTCTTTGCTTTTGTCGTCGGTGTTGCAAACAAGTTATTCTACCGCACTGTGAAAGGCCCCTTCAAATCAACTAGGAGCCGATGATTCTTCACTGCTCAACCTGGGTCCCGAGTTCGAACCCAGAGTATGCCCATCGCGGTTTTCCTTCATATCAGCAAGAAAATAAATCCACATTTGCTGCTCTCCACCCAGGTGTCCAAATGGATACCCGAAAGGATGGAACGTGTGCACCTACAAAGTTGCCTGGCTGGAATGCACCCCAGGGAGTAGAAAATGTGCACTTTGTGTGCTGGATTGATTGCAATGTAAAGAGAGGCGCTATATAAAGGTCCCCTCAAGTAAAACCAGGAGCCGATGATTATTTGCCGCTCAACCTTCAAAAAGAGAATACTTTGTAGCGGAAGTATTTTTGCTGGGATGTTCATTGCAGCTATAAAGTATTTCTTATGCACTGTGAGAGGTCCTATCAAATTATCTACAAGCCGATGATTCTTTGCCGCTCAACCTTCGAAAAGAGAATACAAAGTGTTTCTCTTCTAGCGAAAGAATTTCTGCTGTGAATATTATTTACATTGCAAACAAGTTATTCTACTGAACTGTGAAAGGCCTCATCAGATCAACTAGGCGCTGCTCAACCTACAAAAGAGAGTTTTATTATTTTGTAGCAGAGGATTTTTTGCTGTAACTGATATTTTCATTGCAAACAATGAGGAGGGATAATCAAAAGACAAAGGATGTACACTGCCAAATGTTGAAGAAATATATAATCAATAGACAAATGATTGGACGATTTTCTTTTAAAAATGCTTCTATATGGACGCAGTATGGCAAGATTGGTAGAGAGCGTGCTTTCCAATCAGTTAGATCCATAGTTTGAATCCAGTGTATGGTGTCCTTCAGCAAGACAATTAGGCAAAAAAAAAAAAATTGTTTGATTGGCGTAACGGGCAACCAAAAATTAGGGTAGGTCGGTCGGGATTTATTAAAATTTTTTTTATTTATTTATTTTTTTTTGTCAGCACAAATACACAAAAACACACACATAACACATCGAAATTCCAAATTCTATTGCAATTTTTAATTTATTTTATTTTATTTTTTATTTTATTTTTTTTTAAATAATAAAACTCAGAAAAAATTTCTAGGGTCGGCGTGCATTAGCGCCGGTATTTTTAGGGTAGGGCGGGTTACGCTAATCCAACAATTTATTTTTCATGGCCTTACTCCACTATTGCCTGCTCTTTACCCAGGTGTATAAATGAGAGCCCGGTAGGTGGTGAGAGTCTTTATGTGAATGATCTTCTCAATGCCTATGAGCCACGTGGAAGGAATGCTCCCCTGGGAGTGGAGATGGTGCACACAATGTGTGCAGGCTGGCATTGTATCCTATGACCAGGGTAATTATAGTATTACGAGCATTTAGAGACTATGCTGTATCATATTGGGTGCTTTATAAAATGCACCTATGATTATTATTATTATTTGTGTGAGATTTGCCTATGAACACAAATCAAAGTCCTGTGCTGAATTTGATGATTGCAATTTCATCCCTGAATATATGTGGGTAGAGTTGGATGAATGAATTTGACTTCATGGAAACATAAAGATTAAAAGAACAATCAATGCTATTAAAGTCCAGCAAAGCAGTTTTCTTATCATAATGTGATTGCAATCTACATACGTACATGTACTATGCATATTTCAGAGCTACCAAGTACATTGAAGATTTAGGGGAAATTTCATTAGAAATCAGGGAGATATCAATCTATCGAATGCATGACAATGATATGACGATAAACAGAGAGATTGGCTGATGGGATGAAATCCAATGCAGTAATCTTGGTCTATTTTCAGGGAGTCTCCTGCGAAATCAGGGAGACTTGGCAGCTCTGATATTTATCCCATTCAGGACTAGTCCCCTAAAATACTCAGGGCATGGGTCTATGGAGATTACATGTTATAGCCAAATAAATCGGTCCTGAATGGGTTTATTGCTTTATTAGACCTTGGCTCTGGTGCATACTAAGTTACAGTCAATCTCAACTAAAAAAATCAATCTGATTCACTGAAATGCATGTTGCGTTTGATATTCTTAATTGTCATTAATCAAAATACATGTAGCTTGTGCAACAGGGCCCTGTATAGTATATACAATGTAGATAAAGTTGGCTGGTGTTCGTATACAAGTAAACTGCTACAGTAGTACATGTAATTCTTGCCACCTTCTTATTGCAATCCACTATGCATAATTAAGGTATCTTTATTTACAGTATATATGTCTCTGTGGCACGGTGACGGGTAGAGGGTGTTCAAAAACCTTGAACACAATAAATATGTGTACATTATGCTCTGTGAGCAATGCTGTGGCTATAGGTCCGCTGCAGGGTTTTCATAAGCTGCGCTGCATGATATGCACGCAATGCAGGTTACAAACTTTACAAACTTTGTATGCAAAAGCGGTTTGAAGTTTAGTGTGCAAGGAGACTTAGCTAAAATTGTCTTAGTCTCGCGTGTCAGGGAGTGGCACTAGGCCTTTAGTAATAGACCTACATGTACATGTATGAAACATTGGCCCTGTTGCATGAAAGGTTGTGATAAATCTAAACTTTCAAATCAACCGCTAATTGCCAATTAAGCAATTTTGACAATCTGAAAAGCATGTTGCGTTTGATATTTTGACTCGCGATTAATCACAAATTTGAATGCAAACGGCCCTTTTAGTTATAAGTTGTGGAATTAGGCTTTCAGCCTATTGTCAACAATTTGTTCCTTTTCTGAATATATTGAAAAATCTATTAGTTTTATACTGCATTTCTCTGTATTGTAATTCTCTTTAATATGACGCATTTGGAGTAGCTCACACATGCAGCACCTTTATTTTCTCATTGTAATTAAATTGACAATTATTTGAACCCCTCAGATGTAATAATGCAGCTTTATCTACAACTTCACAGTTTAATGTGCATTTATGGACTGAAATTGAAACACTTTATTGTTTTAGCCACATAATTGTGTGGTTTTGCTTTCACAATCAATTAATTTTTTTAATTCCAGTGCTTTATGTAAATTATGAAATTTTATGTGCCTTTTTTCTGCCATTTACATTCTTCATAAGTGCACCTCTTGTCAGCAAATTTAAAAACTGCATGTTTGTGCTTTGATATTTAATCCTAAAAAGACTGGCTTTTTAAGACCATCAAAAAATGTGACGCCGCAATAAAAGTTGCATCGAGAGCAAATTTAGTATCAGAAGATGCGCAAGACTCTAAAGAAAAAGGTCACATGGCCATGCGGTGTAAGAATTTAACGTTTTGAGAAATCGCAAAATCTTTGAAGAGCGACCTAATCAGCCCCAGCCTGTCTTTTTAGGGTTAAATTTTGAATCTAGATAGACTTTCAATAGCATACAAAACCTAATACCCATGTTAGTTCATAATTTCTAAGGGAATGTCAAACAGTGAAACCTCATTAAAACGAGCATATACAAGCATATCAGATATTTGTTTGTATCAGGGCTTAAAAACAACAAAATACATAGAACCTGGACATGTGAAATTACCTTGCAATATCAGGTACCTCGTTATAACAGAGCTCGTTATTAAGAGGTTCACTGTACTTTGTATGTATATTTTGCCATTCATATGGAAAGTATTATTGTGTGTGATAGTAATGATATATTTAAATGTTGTTTCAAAGGCTGATTGAAGAGAAACGTATATATATATATATATTTTGCATGACTACATGTAGATTATCTAAGAAGTAAAAGTAAGAGTTGATTTGCATTTACAGTGGTGAGATTATTGTGCATACTTAATTTAAATACGGTTAAACCTATTCATTGACCAACCTGCCTATTGTGACCACCAAAAGTGATCCCCTGCAGAGAAAAACAAGTCCCTTCCTTCACCAGTGTGACTGGAGCCAACCAGAAAAGCAATTGATGCTAAAGCCTCAGTGTTATAGAACCTGTCTATAAAGGTCACCTGCCTTAAGTGGTCACTTTTTCTCTTAGGTGGTCACTATTCACAGGTTTCACTGTATTTAAATATTTTTGTTTCTTGTTTATAGACAATGATATTGCTATTTATTCAGCAGTATATAATTGCCACATAAATTTTGTGCTAGAAATATTTCATTCAAATTTTATCTGAAATAAAAGTGTAAGCTTATTATATGTACATGTACTGTAGTTAGAATCGTTTCTTGCTGTCGAGGTAATGTCATTAAGTAAACTGGCTTTAGGCTAAAAGCAAGAAGGAGGGAAATTAATGAAAATTGACCCCAAAATAATAATATTGCAATACATTTATAACAGAAATATTAAATACAAAATAACAAAGGTTTGATAAAAGTGGACATAATAAGAGGACAAAAGGTGAATTTTAAGATAAAATTGTAGCTTTTGGATGGTTGACATACCATAGAACACCATCGTCAAGCACCCCCAAGCACCAATACGCATCTTGCTTTTAAAGAGCGCCCGCTCTCTGTCCAAACGGGAAACTTTAATCAAGAATGCAAATAATGGTGAGGAATATTCATGAGGATAATAATGGAGATGAATCTCATGGAAACGTCTTTAAAAGCAAGATGCGTATTGGTGCTTGGGGGGTGCTTGACGATGGTGTTCTACGGTATATGTAATGATTCTTAGTGGAATTCTTCCTGCATTTAAATGATTAATATAGCCAAAGAAATAAAATGTAATAACTATTTGAAAATGTTTCATTTGAAATACTCGTTTCCCTTTTTGATCATTTATGTAGAATATGTGTGTTTGTATTTGTTCGAAATGGGGTATGATTGTTTGCGTTTAGTTTATAAAATGTATAGCCTAAAAAATAATAATCAGTGTACATAACTTTCCTCATGATAAGAATGTGTAGTTAACCACAACTTGCTTAGAATGTCTACATCCTTACGCCATTGATCTCAAAAAGATAAACAAACAGTACAGGGGGATGGGGGTGTTGCATAAAGAGTTGCGATTAATCGCAAAGTTGTGATTGATCGCAAGTCAGAAAACATGTGCACTTAACCCAATCAAAATTGCGCATTTTGGCGCATTTTCTGGGTTGCAACTTTGCAAATAATCACCCCCAGTACATGTACATTGTAGTTTCTTTTTTCCACAAATTATTTGGGAATTAAAGCACACTCACACACAAATCACATTCTCTACTATCAAATACCCATGTTAGAGACAAAATTGTTTTGTCAATTATATTTCATGCTTGATATCTTTAATATTTGCTTTGCACATTAATATTTAAAAAAAGTATTATCACAAAAATATACTTTATACAGCGATACAAATTCATATTCAGTTTCCTACATTCTGGATTTCCATACACAAATACAATTGCTCATTTAATATGTAAATAATCACAATTTCAGTTCATGGTTTCATGCAAACAAAGATCGAAAAATCTAATCGTCGGGTGAGAGTGAGAAAGATATTTTTAACCAACCAATGAGTCGGGAATAATTACTGTGCTGATTTTTTATATGACATTAAAAGTAGAAGTCGGTAAATAATTTTAAATATTCGACTTAGCAAACCCACTCAAAATGAGCGCCAAAGATTTGGAACGTGGCGGAAGCAATTTTAAAATAAGGGAGAAAACAGGCCACTTCCAATTCAAGCGCTGTATAAATCTGATCATATTTATTAAAATGAAAAATCATATTTAAACATGATTTCTGATGCTCCAATATCAACCAAAGGTAGATTAAGATAACTTCATCCAGGAAATACCAAAATCTCAAATCTCATAAATGTATTTTAAACAAAAATGAGACTATTTCATCTAATAAAAGAGAAACAACCGCCCCGGCTAAATGGTCTACTTTGAACTTGAATTCTGCATTCCATTTTGCAGGTTGGCTTCTTCTCTATGTCAGTTAATAAATTATATTTTGGGAAAACACCCTGTCCCTCGTATAGGATGATAAATGGAGGTCCTGTGTATGAGACAGTCACATATCATGCATAGAAAAGAACCAAGTCTATATACTTTTAAAAAGAGTACAGGTGTAGACCTGGTTTACTCGTACCACATTCTGCACATCACTAACGTAATAGAATAATCAGCTAGTTATTGTGGTCACCATATGGAATAACTACTAAGGGTAAGGTTCAATGTATCACCTGCAATGTATGATGATAAAAACAATACATTTTTTGCTTCAAGTACATGTTGATACCATATATACAAATATTGCACAGAATGATCTCCACATTATAAGGAAAATCAATAATAAAAGCCTATTTATTGTTTACTATACATGTACATTATACCTGTACACTTAAATTATAATGACCAGCTAATGAGTTTTAAAATGCTAGTTAAATTCACTTGAATATGCAAGCCTTTTTGCCCTTGCGCCCTCTCAAAACAAACTCAATATTCTTATTGAGAAACTGTTAAAATGGACTGTTCAAAACTTGTCAAACTAAAGTTTATCATTAATGTTACAATTAAACATTTCATTGTTAAAAACACATTTTAGCATGCAATTTTAGCATGCAGTAGTTTATGCTGATTCTTTGGCCCACATCTAATTGTTCTGTGCAGTTGTAGCCCCCGACACAGTATGATAATAATAATAATAATCAATATTTATAGAGCGCAAATTGCAATGAGCCTCTAAGAACTCTTATTATTACCCCAGTCAACGGATACACACTTCCAATCATTCCTGTACACAAGGTGCACAATATCCACTCCCTAGGTAGTATTCCAGCCAGTCACACAGTGCTAAGGAAACCACATACGTAATTCCAATTCATCCGGAAGCTTGCTGCACACTAATACATTACGACATCAAAGGCCAAACTGACTTATTTCAGTATGCCTTTGATCTTTGAGTTGATCACTAACTGTGCAGTATTTGTCTTGGACCGTCTTTATTGGGATAACTGCGCTATTTTATGCTGATTCCTGGGCCAGCATCTTGTGCAGTTGTTCTTTGAGTAGTGCGGTGGTGAGCCCCTGACCCTGTATAGCTTGCTGCACCCCGATCTGTGATTGGACGTTGTCTTGGTTGATTTGTAATGTCTGTAGAAGGTTCAGAGACCTGTAAAGAGAACAAACATACACACACATTTGCTTTAAAAATTAATGAAGACGAAGAGGGGGAGAATCTTTGCAATTTTTCATCTCTTTATGACAACTATACAACTTATTGTTGTCAACTAAGGACATATTATCTCAAGCTTGGGTAAATGTAAAATATTTGTTAAACCACAATCAAATTATCTAAAACATATGCTAGACTTCAATAATATAGCACGTACAGTAATAATAATTATCAAAATTTGTATGAGTTTGCTTGTTTCTCATAACTCGAGCAAATAATAAATTAAATAAATGGACCAAAATCTAATAAAACCACTAACTAAAAAGATAAATTAATTGTATAGGACTTCAAGTGCCACTAGATGATCAAATTATGCCCGTTAAAGTAATCACAAAATTGTATCGTTTTTTATTTCAAGTTGCCCATTTCTCATTATACAGTGGAACCTCATTATAAAGAGCTGTGATGTAATGTAAGATTTTATTGGCTAGCTTTTAGTATTCTTCTCTTTTTCTTACCGTGATATAACAAAATACCCAATACAACAAAATAATATAAATAACCTATAATTTTTAA
This sequence comes from Echinarachnius parma, assembly GCA_037951105.1. Classification (NCBI taxonomy): domain Eukaryota; kingdom Metazoa; phylum Echinodermata; class Echinoidea; order Clypeasteroida; family Echinarachniidae; genus Echinarachnius; species Echinarachnius parma. The sequence goes on along the minus strand of JBAMJV010000553.1, from coordinate 108,594 downwards.
GAGATGTATTTATAGCAGACAGAACTGTAACCAGGGGATGGGGAGTGCTTTGGGATAGTATGAACCCCCCCCCCCCCTCGCCCCTCCCCCAATTCAGAAAGGTTCACTTTTCAATGGTTACGCTTACACAACTTAACCAGTGGTCTAAGTCTCGGCCACATGTCAGTCATGACCACGATAACCCCCCTCCCCTCTGCTTACACAACTGAACAAGTATAGTCTCTGAACACTTTTGTATATTACACCCCCCCCCCCCCCCCCCCCCCCTTGATAAATCCTGGCTAGGGGCCTTGAAGACAGAGGGATGATTCCTGAAGAGAGTTAAGCCCGCCGCAGACAGAGCCGACTCGACCCGATCCGACTGGTTTTCAGTCAGGCTAGAGTCAGTTTCGCTCAGTCGGAGCCGATCCAACATGTTGAGTCGGCCTCGAATGACCTCCTACTGGCACTTGACTGGAAAAACAGGAGTCCTGAGGCAGCGCATACTGAGTTAATCAGGCTGAAAACCAGTCGGATCGGGTCGAGTCGGCTCTGTCTGCGCCGGGCATTATTGAATGCTACTCACGATATTGAAGGAGGGAGGCAAGCCCATATCCGCTGGCTGTACGTCTGAAGAGCATCAGCACCATCCTGACAAACAAAAATGGAAAAGCAGATTGATTGAATCATCATAATAATAATAATATGAACATTTATATAGCCCAGCTACTATAAATATATACTCTACTGCGCTTAGATACTTATTTAATTATTATTACCCATGGTCATCAGGTACATTTCAAACCCACACAGATGGCACTAAGGCTAATTAACACCCGACCATGGTACCCATTTATACACCTGGGTAGAGAGCAGCTAATGTGTATTAATCATCATCATCATTTGGTATCATCACACAACTTCCTGCCGATGGCGGTCAAATCTTGAGCGCTACAATGTAGTGTTGGCATCTTTGATTATGCATATTCCATGTTCCAGATCGCAAATAACTGACGATATACATATGATACAATAATAAAGTTTTCTTTTTAGTTACATTTGACAGTGTTGTAGCTATATGATTTGACAAAAACAATAAAAACATCTAAGTGAAAATAAAGAAATACATACATGTAAGGAGTGCCCCCCCCCCCCCCTAATCAATTTGACCACGCTACACCACTGAATTTTCAACCATTACCCATTTGGTAATACGTACCGTAAGCATTGCAGACAGAAGGACATAGAAGAGCTCCTTGTGAGTTTGGCTGTCCGGCTGGTCACAGGTCTCCACGACACCTATTGCATCTTCCCACATGCAATACTTCAGCAGTAGGTGTAGCGCCCTCATCGGTCCATGCTCCTTGTCACTGCAAGTAAAATAAAATTAACTCAGTATATTATTATCATAACCCTCATCACCATTTTCAAAGTCATCCTCATTCTCAACATCATTTTCATTGTCATCATTTTCATTATCATCATCATCACTGTCCTTATTATTATAATAAGATAAATAATCTTAACTATACAGTCATTGTCATCATCCTCTTCTTCTTCTCCATCATCATCAACATCATCATCATCATCATCATCATCATCATCATCATCATCACCATCATCACTATCATCATCATCATCATCATTATCATCACCATCATCATCATCATCATCTCCTCTACCATCATCATCATCATCATCATCATCATCAATCATCACTATCATCACCATCATCATCATCATCATCATCATCACTATCATCACCATCATCATTATCATCATCATCATCATCACCATCAACATCATCTCCTCTACTATCATCATCATCGTCATCATCATCATCATCATCATCATCATCATCATCATCATCATCATCATCATCTCCTCTACCATCATCATCATTGTCATCATCATCATCATCATCATCATCATCATCATCATCATCATCATCATCATCATCATCATCATCAACATCATCTTTACCATTTGTCATCGTCTCATTGCCATCAACACCATTATCACCAACATCACATGTCATCCCTAAGCCTTAATTAATGATTGATTTACTGCCATAATAGTGTAGCCCTAGACTTGGACAATAACACAATAAACATAGAGTATGTTTGTTAAGAAATGAATGAAAGAATTGATGATACCTTGTTTTTATGAGATGTGCAGTGGCCAGTGCAGCCTGTTTGTTATCACTGGACTGCGTTGGGTTCGGCAGAGACTCCAGTATCATACCATTCACAGACATCTGAAAGATAGACCATATCACAAAACACTGTAAAAAAGTGGTCTCCGCTTAAATGAAGTAGGCTTTAATTTGCAGAATATTCTTTTATCTATTAAGCATGGAGTACCCGACAGAAGGGAGAAATCTTTAAAAAAAAGAAGAAATGTTTGGTCAAATCCTACCAATATCAAGTCTCTCATAAGTGGCATACTAGTACATATACTATCAAGAGATTTCTGAGTTATCTTTACTTATGGGAGCTATTTTTCAAGTTTGCCTACATCAAATTAGCAATCTAAAAATTGTTTTACCATGGGCGTCGGTCTGTAATTGATACCTATTGTTCAGGGGGGGGGGGATGATCTGATCATTCTTCCCCTGCTGAACAATAGGTATTACATAAGCATCGACGCACATGTCTTTTACATATAACTCTATGTCAAATTACAGGGGCTCCCGCTCTTCTTTGAATTTGAGGGGCTCTCTGAATTACAGTCAAACCTGTCTATAAAGACCACTAAAGGGAGATAGAAAAGGTGATCTTTATATCATGACGTAAACTCCTTGTTGCAGCTCTTTCAAGAATTGGGCCATTTTTCCAGGTATTGAAATCCTCAGAATTTTGAGTAAATTTCATCAATTTGTTCAGCCAACATGTGTTTGACAGATGTTTTCTGAACTGGCTCCCCCAAGCTCAGCTAGAGTAAAGACTTCATGAAGCAAAATCCACAGCAGGGGTTATTTTTTCAAAGGTTAGAATAGACAGGGTCGGACCTTTTGAATGAAAGGAACTACAGTACAAATACGTAATATATGCAGGTGATCTTTGTAAACCGATTCATTTACAGGCAAAATGATTGGTCTATATAGACAGGTACGTGTTTGCGAGAGCAAGTTTGACTGTATAAACCCTCCTTGATACACATTTCTCTTTAGTTGTTTTTACTAAATTGCTTACCCCTCTTTTCCTCCTGGTGAAGGCTGATGTATCAGATGCAGTCTGCTGACACTGCTGGAAGAAATCTAATAACTTGACCTAAAATAGAGGAACATATTTTGAAAATGTTTTGTTTCTTCTTTTATAGGCATCGTGAAATGTACTGCACAAGTTAAGGAAAATATAATAACGTTTTAATTTCCACTTTCAAAATTGAGATATCTGTGAAGAGCGGTGTGATGATGCTATTTAGGGCATGCTCTTATGCAAAATCACAAAACGATGAAGAATAAATTAGAGCGCTCTTACCAATTTTTCTGGTTGGTGAAGGAAGACGAGTTGGCATAGCAACCTGAGGAAGCGGCACCCATCATCCGTGTCTGCTGTACATAGGGAGCAGTATGGACTAGGGGATGTGGCTTGCTCTGCTGCACTGGCATCACTTGGCTCTGAAGGAAAATAATTAAAACAATAACCATGATGATGTTAAAAATGGTAGTGGACTGGTGGTGGTGGTGGTGGTGGTGGTGGTGGTGGTGGTGGTGGTGGTGGTGGTGGTGGTGGTGATGATGATGATGATGATGATGATGATGATGATGATGATGGTGATGATGGTGGTGATGATGATGATGATGATGATGATGATGATGATGATGATGGTGATGATGATGATGATGATGGTGATGATGATGATGATGATGATGATGATGATGACGACAATGACGATGATGATGATGATGAGGAGGAGGAGGAGGAGGAGTAAGATGATGGTGATGATGAGGATGATGATGATTAAAATGATGAAGACAAAACTAATTTAGATAATGTTGAAGATATTAAATTTAATTTTGACAAGAAAATTCAAACAGAAAAATAATATTGCAATACTGAGATTTTTATGGGAGTTTTAGAAATAATGATATAATAATAGTCCGCACTTCTAGCTGATTAAATGTCTTGGTAGCTTACCCATCTCCATTGCTTTCTCAATGTCCAACTCCTTCAGTAAGCAATCCAGAACTTTTTCAGGAAATAGTTGTGAAAGCAGATCCAGTCTATCGAGCCTTAGGTCTGCAAAGCAACACACATCAAGACATTGGTATTTAAAAACATTAAGATAATGATTACATCAGTTTATGACAAGTTTAATATTGATAATCTTTTTTAACGGCTTGATAAATGACTACAAATATCAAGAAAATGAGCAAATTAGATATTTTATATTAACTGTATAATTAGATTATTTACCAACATATAAACCACCATGATGGGTAATATTGGTTCTAAACAATGTCACGCAAGCCAAAAATATAGTATGTGACAGGGTTGCTACATGGTAATCTGCCAACTCCAATCTTCTATTAAAAGCTTGAATCTATTCACCATGAAACCTTAATATCCTGTAGAAAATACATCAAAATCACTGTATGTATGTTGAGAATAAAATATGAGTATAGAAGTACAACTTATAAAACAATCATATTAATAAGTTATATAGCGCCATGTGTATTACAGTGAGACACTCCTGTGCCCCATATCACAAAACTTTTGCAATCGTTGTAAGTGTTCAATTGCTGTAACTATTTGGTCAACAGCCAATCAGATTGTAGCTTTTCAGCTGTTGCCATGGGAGTTACAAAAATTGGACACTTATAACAATTGCAGAAGTTTTTAATATGAAACCGGGCAATGGTGCTTAGAAAACAAACAAATCTTCTTGCTATGCAAACGTATATAACACACTTGTGTCTCTTGCAAAGAGAATGGCCCGTATTCACAAAGGAGGTTTGTAGGAGGTTTGTACAAACCATGGTTTGACCAAGGTTTACATCTATGGAATGCTGCTCGCATACCGTAAATTGTAAATCAACATTGTTAACAAGTATGGAGTTTACATTCCTTCTCCATCAGTTTACAAATGGCATTCCATAGATGTAAACCTTGGTCAAACCATGGTTTGTACAAACCTCCGACAAACCTCCTTTGTGAATACGGCCCAAAGGTTTTGAATCCTTCCATGAATGGCTGGTATTTGCATTCTTCCTGAGTTGGGACTAAAAGGTAGAATATTATGGTCCTAGGCTGGGCGTTCATGAATAATCATAGGGTAATGACATCACGATACGTCATTTCAGACTTTAGTGAAAACTCTGCATGATACATTTACTAAATGAACCTCTACTCACCATGTTTTATGGCAAAAGAAAAGAAGAGTCTCAAGAGGGGATTCGAACCCATGACCCCAAGTGTAGATGTCCACAGAGTGACCAGTAGGCCACGTCAACGGCTGATGATCGGTGTTGGTTTCATTGTAACTATAAGCCCTCAAACTCACCCGAACCCTAATCCTAGTTATGAATATTCATGATATCCCACATCGCGCGCCACACAGTGCAGTACAGTCAACTAGCACTGAGGAGAGTGCAGATGACGTACCGTGATGTCATGACCTTATGTTTATTCATGAACGCCCAGCCTAGCACCATAATATATTACCTGACCAAAAGGACACCAAGAATAAGAAAGCTCTTACCAACAGGGATGCGAGAGTCCTTGCTGAGAGCTTCTCTCACTTCTTGAGTTACAGTGGGACATCTTCTAGACGTCAACTCACTCTGCAGCAAATATAAGGGAAAACAAACATAAATATATGATATATTATCAAAATGTAAGTATAGATACAAATGTTTGAAGTACATGTACCTTGAAGGTGTAACAAAATATTGTGTAAGTGAATGGATATCTTCAAAACAAGTCATCTATTATTATCATTGTACATACTAAAATATTTTATTGTATTTTTTACAAACCATTTGCAGAAAACCTGTTTGTTGGTTAATTAGAAATATTTATTTTTTGTATTCATTTCTTTTCTTTATTGGGGGGCCACCAAAAATTCAATTCAGACCACCAAATATGGGAAAATTGAAGACTGACATGTAGGTGCATGGCCCAAATGGCCTTTTTTAGACAGTAAATTTAATGTGGAGCACTGATAAGGCAATACCATACATGCAACAGTATAGATATTGGGAATAGTTTAAATGATTTTTGTGAATATATTTATTTACCCTTGCTGCTTGGTCTCTCTGTCGCTGGATATTCCAGAAATCTTGCAGGAGAGGAAGCATGGCTTCATTTAGACTGGTGTCGGGTTCCACATCCCTTCTCTGCTCAAATCTCTGTTGCAACTCTCGCAGTTTGTGTCTGAACTGTGGTAACTGTCTTTCATCTAGTCCCTTTTATAAATAAAGAAGTAGTAAAAGGATCGCGTGTCAAATAATCCTACATTTCAAGATTTTACTAATCAGTTATGGAAAAGAGTTTTAGTTAGACTGGTGTTTGGTTCGTCAACCTTTCTCTGCTCAAATCTCTGTTGTTACTCTAGCAGTTTGTGTCTGAATTGTGGTAACTGTCTTTCATCTAGTCCCTGTCATGAAGAAGTACAAAGCAGTGACAAATAATCCTACATTTCAAGATTTCATTGATCAGTTATGGGAAATATTCATTATGGGAAAGAGGAAGAATATAGTTTTATTTTGGATTATTGTGTAGCTCATCATCTTTTCTCTGCTAGCTTTATAAAAAGAGTCCAAGAGGCAATTTAATGAGAATGGCCAATGCAGCCATAGAGCGGTGGAAGAACTTAGTTTAGGATCTTTAGTCTTGATCTAAGGAGACACAAAAGAACAGTGAGAATAGTACATGTAGTTACCTAGAAAATAATCTGTAACAATTATTGCTTCAAACAACATTATCAGTCATAGCTCGAACCCCTCTCTATTTCTATACTCTGTATACTCTAATCTTCTTTTCTTAAGCGCTTAGAGACTTGTTTGCATTAAAGGGATCTAGTAACTTTGTTGATCGATATGTGCAAAAAGTGATGAGTGGTTGATACAATGTATATCGTTGTTATCAGATATGTCCACTAGGTGTTATGTGAACATTTCAAGTGAAATGGACTTTATATGGCCGAGTGATGAGCAAAAATGCAAAGTGACATTCACTAAATCATTGCACTCACTTTGTACACGGTTCTGACGATCCATTGGATAATTTGACATCTGAACACTTCAATCGTAAATATCTTTTTAACAAAAGGGAAATTTGAAAAACCGAAACCTGTCCTATGCTTTTTTTGTTAATAAGAATACAACAAGGTATGAGGGAACCGCTAGAATTAAAATTGGATTTTGAGGATTTGGACAATGTTACTGTCCCTTCAAGCGCTATTATTATTACCTGAATCAGAGAAACTAGAAGAGCATCGTTCTGGAAAACCTCGCTGTCAAAAAGCTTCTCCAGCAAAGCCTCGTCGCAAACGGCCTCCTCTCCTCCCTTCTCTCCCTGCTCATACAACAGAGAGTACACCCTCTGTAGTTGCGTAGCGGCGGCCATTTTGTCTTGACCAAGGGTCAAGAGATGTTCTACGGTGTTCGCTGTGTCTGTTTTAGCCGCCTCTGTTCCATCTTGCATCTTTAAAATGAAAATATTGTTAACAAAAATTAATGACATAATTTTGTTAAACTTTCTTCTCATAAGAACGAGGAAAGATGCTTTGCAGCTGAGTATCAGTGGTCATTTTATCTTGACCAATGGTCAAGAGATTTTCTATGGTGTTCGCCGTGTCTGTTTTAGCAGCCTCTAGCTGTCCCATCTTGCATCTTTAAAATGAAAATATTGTTTACAAAAATTAATGACCCGCTTGTTAAACACATTTATAACTTAGGAAAGACGTTTTTGTCTTTAGTAGCAGTATGCATTTTTGTATTGACCAAGGGATAAGAGTTTTTCTATGGTGTTTGTTGGGTCTATTTTAAGTTGCCTCTGTCCAATCTTGCATCTTTAGAAGAAAAATACAGTACAAAAATGAAAGACATAATTTAGTTCAACTTTACTGTCATGAACGAGGAAAGATGCTTCGCAGTCGAGTAGCCGTGGTCATCTGTATTGACTACGGGACAAGAGATGTTCAACAGTGTTTGCCGTATCTGTTTTTTAGCAGCATCTTTTATCTAATTAATTAAAGAAAAGAAGTTTGTAAACCTTTTTTTTCTTCAAACACCAAATAGTTCTGACTCAATGAATCAATGATCATTACAGAAATAAAACTCCTTGAACTGTGCAAAAATAGGTGCCCGTAAATAATCCTATAGTTCCTACATTCCCCCCCCCCCCCAATCGCTGCGCCATGCACTGATTGCACAAATGATAGACAATTAAAGTTTGATGAACATTTGATGAAACCCCACCTGTATCAGCCAGATTCCATTGTCAGTCCAGACTCCGACCTGTGGCACACTACCCAGAATGCTCCACACACGAATGACCTCTGCCCCTGATGAGGTCAGCTGGGATATGTTCACTTCCTGTAGCAGAGCACCTGACGCTGTGCTGTACAATCTGCATGACAAATAAAACGTAAATTGAAATTCCTATTTTCAAAATCGACAAAATCTTCTTAAAAGTCTTGCAGTTCTCACATAAATTGCTGTATTTGTATTACCACTAGAAGCATGGAACAGATTTTGGTTTTCCATATTTCTATTTTTTCAATTTTTATTTATTTATGATTGAAATGGAAAGTGTAATTCCCCCTGGCAGACTTTTAACTTTGTACAAAGTCAGTGGAATGAGTTGGGAAATATAATTTTGCATCTTCTGCACCCATTACTTGGCCATATATAACATCCATTTAACATTAAATGTTCTTTGCACGGTGTTCCCCTTTAATCTTTGCAGAATTACATGTACCTGATCACTCCTTCCTTTGGGAACACTGCTCCGAGCGCCAATCGGTGCACAAACCATGATGATACACTCGCTGCATTGACATCAGATATGTGGCCACTAAGACAGGTTTGACTGTATTGTTTCCTATACAGCTACTTTGAGTAGTGCAAGACTAACTTATAGCATCATTAAATCCTTGCAACCTAATGTACCTGATCACTCCTTCCTTTGGGAACACTGCTCCGAGTGCCAATCGGTGCACAAACCATGACGATACACTTGCTGCATTGACATCAGATATCTGGAACTCCCTCAGCTCTTCGTCTAGATAGGAATATAAGACAGGGGGAAATGTATATGTCACGATATAGATTTTGTAAATTGTATATGAAATATCTACATGTAATACATATTTAATTCATGTTCTACCAAAACAGTATGAGAGAGATGGCATTACTGTAGTTGTATTATCTTGATTGATTTGTTGTAATATTATGTATACATGTATTTTGGTTGTTTTTAGTTGTTCACATGAAGGGCTAGTTTGACTAGCATATGCTATTCTGTAGTCATTTTTAATATTTCATAAATTGTTAAATATTGTACATATATGATTTTGTGAATTGGTAAATAAATAAACTCAATTCAATTCAATTCAAATTACGAGATTTTCACATATAACCAATGCTCAAAATTAGCACAGGAAATAGGTTGTCACTATACACAAGTTTGACTGTATTATTGAATTTCTTTAAAGCGTCCAATCATACCTTCTGTTGTTGAGACATGCACAGTGCCGTCCTGTGAGATCAGCAGCAGATGGCCTGACCCAACATCCATTGCCATGGCAACCATCAAACATGCTGGCTTGTCAGCAGCCTGATATAAACAATGGCAAGAGAAATGGCGAAAAGAGAAGTGAAACAGAAGTATATTGTCAATGCCTGCTTTTCAAGACTTCACAATTAAAAACAGTCAGAATCACATATTAAAGGGAAGACAAATGTTTGCATTTTTGTGCATCTAATTAATATCAAACAACCGTACCAGGCATGTTGTTTCTTTGCTTGGTGGTCCCCTTTAAATGTATGTACATGTATCTAGCACTGGCAACATGTTGATGTTAGCCTAGTATTCTGTAGGATTGTTTACAGTTATTTAATTTGTACTCATCAAATCTGTAGGCCTATACTCACTGTACAACTTTTGAGAAAAAATTGAATATATTCAAAAGTCCAAATTGTAAGTGAATTGATTTGTAAAAATTACATTTTGGGGCCAATAAAGAAAACGATTAAGAAAATGTTATCAATTAATTACCTTACTCCACAAATGAGCAAGACTGTCTACATGGTCTCTGAAATTTACTGGAAATGATGTATCCCTCCGAACACACCCCTCTCCCACGATGGAAGTTGCCAGCTCTGGGGAACCATCTGATTGGCTCGTGTGTAGCTTGAAGTACATCCCTGGTGGACTTGGTTGCCTATAATTAGTAGAAAGTATCAAATAATTCATTTTTTGTTTGTTTTGGAATGCAAAACATATGAGATAAACAGAAATACAAGTCTTTTTATAAACAAAGTAAATTTCCCTCTGCTGCAGAGAACCATCTGATTGGCTCGTGTGTAGCTTCAAGTGCATCCCAGGTGGACTCAGTTGCCTATAATTATTATAAAGATATGAGAGAGAAAAATTATTTTGGATGCATAACATTTTGAAATAGCACAAAATATGAACATTGATTGATACAAAGAATCATGTTTCCCTCGATCTGAATACATTTTTCTCATATTGGTTTGTTTGTTAATGTTGCTTGAAATACATTTCTGGCTGACTGCGGTTGCCTATCAAGTTTAATCAAGAAGTAAAAACATTTGGGGGGGGGGGGGGGGAGATGCATACCATTTGATATAAACAAAATATATGACCAGTCATTAAAACAAAGAATCATATGTTTCCCTCTGAACACAACCCTCTCCCACAACTAGTATAATAATATAAACAACTATATCGTTACCAACAACTAGTATACTTGTTATATAATGTTAAATGCTTTATATGTCATTCTGTATACTTTGTCAATTGTCATATCATTTTTTTAAAATTGAAAATGAGCAAAGAAAAATATGCTTCTCAGGGAATCGAACCCGAGACCTCCGGATTGCTAGACCTGTGCTCAACCATTGAGCCACGAAGACTCTTGGATGGGGGACGTTCCCACGAAACCCTTTTCATTGAATTGTGGAAAATAAAATAAAATAAAATGGAAATTGCCAGCTCCAGGGAATCATCTGATCGGCCGAGGTGCTTTGATGCCCTGACCAGTTACTTACATATAACAGATTCTCTGGCTTACCTTGGTAATACTGCTATGTGTTGGCCATCATGGGAAACAGCAATGTCAAACTCAGTTGGACAGTGGGAGACGAGTTGCGTTACTTCCTTGATACCCTTCAAACCTATATACAATGAATAAGGAAAACAAAAAAACATTATGATTATTACAAATATTATATTCTGAAAAAGAGCAAAGAAAATGGGATTCCAGCGGGATCCCATTTTTTTTTGGCTCTTTTTCAGCCATATTATATTTCTGGTCAGTTTCTCTATATGTTTGAATTAAATATTATACTCATATTTTTGGTATGATATAGAGTGGATTCTCGTTATAAAGAGCTCCGATATAGCAAAACCCTCTTTATATAACAAGGTAATTTGCTGGTCCCAGCCCTTGTATATTCTTTTGTTTTTTGTACCCAATATAACAACATAATTTTCATGTTTCCAAGGATCTCGTTATAAAGAGGTTCCATTGTATTATTATTACAACAATAATTATCTTACTACTCTTGATTTATGTGACTGAAAAAGAGCAAAGGAAATAGAATTCCAACGGGATTCGAACCCGAGACCTCCGGATTACTAGACCGGTGCTCTTACCGACTGAGCTATAGAAAACCCTAGTACGGCGCTCGTCCCTGAAACCCCTTAATTTTCATTGCTCGAGTGGTCAGAAGCTATTATAAACCTGACATAAACCCGAAGGATTTATGGAGACTTGCATCAAGACAAACTTGGGGTCTTCAGCTGATGGCCAAATGTCTGTATTCATATTTATATGACATAGGCAACAGCCTAAAGAAGATGAACATGAAGGCTAATGAAGACCGATAGTCAATTCATGTCTTCTAGAACTTAGAGCTACACCTATAGAAATAAAGCACGCTATTATACTCACCAGCCTCCAGTGAAGCCGTCAGCAGGCAATAATGAACACTTTCACCACCATCAACACCCGATTCTTTTCTCTCCTCCACCCAAACCAGCCGATTACCCTGCGACGCACTGTAGATGGCGCTCTTCACGGAAGCCTTGTTCTTGTACGTGTCGAGCGTGAACTGCGCTCTCTTCTTCCACGGGTGGGTAGTATCGTCTTTGGGTTGAATGTGTGCGTAGACTTTCACTAGACCATTCTGATGGATCTTAAGAACCAGAGAAGGAAAGAAGAATGAGAATGCATTCCACAGCTATCATTGATAATACCAAAGGTAATGTTGTTGATGATCGTGACAGTCCGCTGATAACAACCTCAGGAGAGATACTCATTTTTAATGGCAGAAAATGCTTTATATTACAAAAATAGGCTACTTTAAGAGGAAAAAAAACATTAAAAGGCTCATAGTCTGGGAGCCAATTCTCAGAAGAGGCTTAGTTAAGAAGTTCGTGCAACACCCATCACAGATTTGGTCTGTCACTTTGGGGTGTTTCGGAAGTGTCTCAAGAACAATTCTAGCCCTGATGTACAGTTGATTTCAAAAACTTCCGAAAACCCGATTACGTCTGTTGCTCCATGGGCTAACTACAAACTCCCTTATTGGGCTGGCTTTGAAAAATGTTTGCTGGCCAAAGTAAAGTTTCACTCACCCCAGGCCTGTGAGCCAGTGTTTTATTGTAGGATCATGATATCCCAAAACACAGTTATATTATCTATGTATTCTATGAGAAAGAAGGGTTTTAAAAAGTAATATTTGGTAAAAAAAAAAAAAAAAAAAGATTGCAAATTGCAAAAAGCCTCTAAGCGCTTAAAAATATATTTACATACAAATTAACTTACTATCAGTATAATGTTCTGTGCATCTTGGTGAGCGAAGCATATCTTGACGACTGGTGAAATCTTAGCCAGGAGAGTGAACTGCTTTCCTCTGGTTGCTCCCATCGCCTGTAAAAAGAAGGGAAAATGGGTCCCATTTTAAAGGAAAGAATGCCATTAACAAAGGATTTGTTCAGTCATATGAAAGTGAGACAAATGATTCTTTGTAGAACGTTGATATTACTGTAAAGGAATAATGATTTTTTTGTTTTCATGCATAAAAAAGTAATTTTGTGGTTTTGATCTTGGGTATGTCTTGGAAGAGAATGCCCGATTTTCATAGTAAGTATGAGGTGTAAAAGTTGCCAAGATCTTTAAAAATGCACAACAACTTAATTAACATGCACACCACTCAGTTCAAACAGATATGTCAAGTTGCCACATCGTAGAGACTTACCTGATAAGCCCTTATCATGGTCCCTCCTTCTAGTGACACAAAGAGGTGACCCGGACACCCCCATACTGAATGGACTTGCCTCTTCAAGACCCCTTCTCTTGAGAACACTGCTTGCAAATTCTGGAAAAGTGATGGCAAAAAACTACATCATGTTATAAAAATAGACAATTATTAAAAGAGATATTGGTGTATTAATTGGCACTCTCTGAGAAATTGTTTGTTGGGTGTTTTGTTTCTTGAATTCCATGTGAAAGTACATGTAGTGTACCTTTCATTTATTGCTTTTTCTTCTCCAATATTTGTATTTTATCTTGACTTGCCTATAGATACATTACATGTATTTACATATATTGCATTTATTTTATGTTGACATAAAACATTTAAAGATATTCACTGTGCTGCAAGTGTAATACCCTCTATGTACAGTGGAACCTATTTATAACGAGCTCTGTTATAACGAGGAACTTGTTAATACAAGTTAATTTCACAGGTCCAGGTTCTTTGTAATTTATATTTGTAAGCCCGGATACGAGATATCTGATATTATAACGAGGTAAATTTAATGGGCCAAAGATGTTTGTTGTAATGAGGTTTCACTGTACACTATAATGGGTACTTAGATCCAGCTAGGCTTCATGGTATATTCATGAGATTTTACTAATAAAGTGGCTCTGCACATCAACAAAATCTAACCTGTCTAATCTAAATTGTTTTTTTCAATATTCCAGCCTGAGTTTGTATAAAAAAAAAAAAGTACAGGAAAACAAAGAAATGACAGGTTTCCACCAGTGACTTGCTGAGCCTCGCCCTTTAACCCCTTGCCTATGGGAACCGAGTAGGCTATGTACTAAGTCTATGGGGATTTCACAATCTCGAAGGGAACAGGTTGAAATTTGTGATTTCAGGTGCCCGACATCATTTTAGGCGGAAGTTGCATTTATCTACACGGATGGATGCGCCCGCAACCTTTTGTGTAATTCAGACAGCATTTGTTACAATTCTATATTTTCTAAGACACATATTTGTTTAACCCTAGTATAATTATATATATAACTGCCTGTGATGGGGAATGAAATATGTATTTTAGCAATTAATTGCTTTTGCTTGGCAACTGCTCCGGAGTTAAGCTCATAATGAGTAAAACACCTCTACACTTGAAAAATGTGTTGCTACAATGTACATAGCCATAGAGTTGACATTAAGCTTCTCCCGAAAGCATTTATATAAGCCTATCATAAGCAACTGGATTTGTATACATATACGCCCAATTTATGAATATAGTCCTTTTGAAATGAGTCCATTTGGGTATAAATACTATGAATGAATGTGAGGACAAATGTGTACTGAAGTAATTTATTGGATGTGTCATAAGTGTGAATGTTGACCGGTGAATTCTATATACATGTAAATGTACATAATGTACATTATTATAACCTCTTCAGTCTTACAAGAAAAACTGACATACACTGTAAATTATGCAGGTGTCATTTGTATGACGCACCTCTTGACCCCCAGGAAAGGTGCACTTATGACGCACCCATGACGCACCTTTCCTGGGGGTCAAGAGGTGCGTCAGACAAATGACACCTGCATTATACACTTGCAGGAGCAGTGGCATTGAGTGGTCAGACTGTTTGGGGGGCACGCAAATTATTGGGGGGACTACCAGTTATGTTTTTCTTTAGTTTTTAAGGATTTTGTCCTTATTGGTGGGGGGCACGTGCCCCCTGCCACCATCCCCCGGCATCAAATTGGTTGTATATATGGGAAAAACACTGGATAGTGGAATCTGAAATAAAACTGAGAATAAATTAATATCTCTCAAATGGAAGGGGAAAAGTTGTTAAAGAGAAAACAGCTGCCCTAAACAAAGTTTAGAAATGTCAAAACTCAGTAGAAAGGGCAGTCAAATATGGACAAAAATACGTTCTTGCACAATTGTATCATTTTCGTATGCTGTCCAAAAATTTGATTTTGTTTTCAGTTGCCCAATTGAAACAGGATTGATGTATAATAGGGCAAAAAATCTCAGACCCTAACCCCGCCTGTAAGCCCATGTAAAAGAGAGCATTTTTCTTTAAATAAAGTACACAATCAAAATGCAACAGCTCCTTTGGAGTATTAAAGGCAGTAAGCATAAATATTTATTTCATTTGCACACATTGCAAATGTTCTAATCAATGTATGTTTTACTATGTAAAAGAGTATAGATTATCAGATGACAAGCTTTTTGAAAAAATTGTTCATTATCAGTCAATTACTATCTAAACATCATTTTAGAAGTGAAAGGACTTTAATAGACAGTTTATAAAATTATACAGTTATTCAATTGCCCATTCTCATTTCATGAGGGCAGATTGGCAATGTTTTTAAAAGCAAGTCTAGATACATTTTTATAGGTATAGCACAAGAATATAACAAAGAAAAAAAAAACTGTGATTATTATAATTGTTTTGCACATAAAACAACATTTTGTGTATTGCGAATTTGTGGTGCACTTGTTATCATTTTCATTTAAAAGCAATAATCAATTACAAACCCGGCTTTAATGCTAAGTTTTGAAACTTAATATGGATAACACAACATAACACAGCATTCATTTAATTGTTAATTTTACTTTTCATTTAGTATTTTGAAAAGGCTGTACCTATATGTTATCATAGGGTATCCATTGATATCATTTTGAATATATGGTTTAGAATGTATTTTAGTTACATAGTAAATCCCAATGGATTCTCCTGTTTACCTCTAGGCTATAACAGGCAGGGATGCCAGTGGCAAATGGCTTCAGGGCCTGAAAATTTGTGGAGACTCAAAATAATGTGCACAAAGCGCACATCACGAGTGCGAAGTGCAGAATCCCTTTAGCCGGGGTCCATGGCCCGCTTTAGGGCCCTGGGGTTCCAGATGCTCTCTGGTGCAATCTGAGCCTATTTTGGGGATCATTGGGGATCATATCCCCTAAAAAAACAAACATAAACAAAACGGAAAAGCCGGAATTCCGGCTACTCTGGCATCCCTGAACAGGGCTCGACACTCGCACTGGCTCGCTGGCCCGGAGCCAGTGAAATTGTCCATTCAATTTGTCCATTATAATTACAGTCAACTCTGCCTAAGTCGAAGTCGCATAAGTCGAATAATCGCCTAAGTCGAAGGTCTATTCAAGTCCTCTTTTCTTTATATTCTATTGTTTTTTACCCCTCATAAGTCGAATTTTGTCTAAGTCAAAGCTATTTCTTCAGTCCCAAGAGATTCGACTTAGGCAGAGTTGACTGTAGATACATGTATATGGTGGGAGTCTATCTGATGTTTGCTTGTGGCTACCCGACAGAAAAACACTCGTTTACTCTCTAATAAGCAACCAATGTTGACCTCAAAATAATTGTACTCTCTTATTAACAACTGATGATGACCTCATAATAAGTTTACTCTCTAATAAACAACTGATCTTGATCTTGACCTCAAAATAATGTTGCCCTTATCATGCATGACCTTTCTCATTATTGAAAAAAAGAAAGGATTAAAGAATGTTTCTTATTTGAACATTTTCTAATTGAAATTTTTAAATAAAAACATAAGACAAGTGATGCAAAATACTGCTGAAAACTGCTTATAATAAATCTACTATAAACATGCCATATAATCAATATAATGAAACATTTGTTATCCTAAAAGAATCTTCTTCAGAGGCTAAATGACCATAATATAAGTGTAAAATATTAAACCTACCAACAAGATAAAAGATAATGCAAGTTTGAATGAGGTAAACATGTTTAAAAATCATTGCAGCATGATTTCTACTTTGAGCTAGTGAGCGTAATGAGTCAAAACAATCTTGCTTCATACATGATCTAAATTTCAGTTGTAATAATTTGTCGAAGAAAGTTAACATTTCAAGCTAGAAATGAGTCTGGTATTAGAAACCTCCCCTTGGAGAGGGCCTCCTGACTTTGGTGCATCAACACTCCACGGGCTCCCAGGGTGGTCTGCCAGGAGTCATAGTTCTGGGAGTGAAGGTCCTTCTGCAGAGCAAGGATGCCGTCTGCGGGAATGTAAGGAGGTAGGAGGGCAAAGACGCACCCCCCTCCCCCAGCCCCCGTCAGCTTGGCATGCAAGGCGTACGCATCTGCGAACCGGCACACGTTATTGATGGATTCATGCGAGACACCGATCACCGACAATAGCTGCTGGTTGACGTCAACAAGCTCCTCTAGGTTCCCGAAGAGACACTTGATGTCACCAGGACGGGTGGCGATTCCCTGAAGCGTCTCTTTGCTCTCATGCGCGATCTGCTCCATGGCTTCGAAGATGGGGTCGTAGATCTTGGGGTGCTTATCGTGACGTTGTCGCACGCCCGCTACTAGCTCCTTGGTGCTCCTTGGCACCTTGGTATTCACCAGAAGGATGGACAACTCTGGCATCTTATCGATCGGGGTGATCACTTTCCCCTTGTACTCGATGGCACCTCCGTAGACGCTCACAGAGTTGTCGATACCAGACGGGTTCCCGTGAATGAGGCGCTCACCTTCGTAGGCCCATTTATTGATGAGTTCCAGATCGGCTTTGCTCCATCTCGACGTGCCACTATTATGATTAACAGGAACTGGAGTGATGGCTTGGACAAACGACAGAAGTCCAGTTGCAAGACAGACAGAGTAAGCTGCTGATGAGCCTAGCCCTGCTCCTGATGGCAATGCAGAAGAAACGAGGATGTCCAGGATCGGTAGTTGTCCCATTTTCCCAGCTATGCTCAGGTAGAGGTAGAAGAAGGCCAGGACAGCCATTCGTTTGGTGCTCTCCGCATCACCATACCCGAAGAACAGCTTCAACTTCTGAAGGTCTTCCGGTGATGCTTGGCTTGGCGTCATCGGATCTTTACGGAGAAGGGACGCAAACTTCTCCTGGAGCTCTTGGACATCCCAGGAACCTCTGAGGTCGATGTCCGGGAGGTTGAGCTGAAGCTGTCCAGCGTCCTGCTGCTGGAGTTGCAGGTAGGACCTCAGGTTCAGGGCTGAAGCAAGAGCAGTCGTTCCGTACACCACAGCGTGTTCACCGTGCAGGATGATCTTTCCAGGAGCAGAGATGAGGATGGGTAAAGATCCATTGGCCCTTCCTTTCTGGTCACCTTTTGCCGCCATGCTGCTTTCTTACTTTACGTTTTCTACTCGTCTGTAGGGAATGCCTGGGAAAAGATAACCAAAAAGAGAACCCAAATTTAATATTCAGTTTTTGTTATTTGATAAAATAACCCATTGTGAAGAAAAGGACTTTATCCAATGCATCATCTTTCTCAACTTTATGAACTCATTTTGAATTCATAGAAAAGCTCAGGCCTAGTTTTGCCAACTAAGTGATATTATTTATCTGATTATCTCTTTTCCCCCAAGCATTCCCCCTTAGAAGTGAGAAATAGATCTGTATAACAATGTGTACAAGATGTAGACTCAATCTGACAATCAAGGGGCAATCTTGCAAACCTTCATCTATCATCTCCTCGTTATGTCATTCATTGCAATAATTTGTTCATCCAATTTATTTCATCCTTCCTCAACAAATCATGCAAACCTATTTGTATTTCCTGACACGACATTCCCGTTTCCAGAAAATTCAGAAATATTGATTAACTTCACTTAGTAGATATTTTGTCTTCACAGCCACACCCACATATCATTCATATTCACATAATTCCCAAACATCCGCATTTGCAACTTGCAATTCCTCATTGTTTTATTTTCATGCATTACAAATCATGACAAGGTTCATTTAAATTAAATCATTGCAAATTGCAAAGAAAAAATGGTAGGTATCATGAAAACACAATTCATTGGAAATTTATACATTTCTGATTGATACAGAATCTCACTCACCTCCAGAACTATAATGATGATATTTTGGTACGAATTTCCAATTCCAAAGCAATTTTTCAAACGCCTGCAAAGTGCAAGTTTGTTTAATTTTCATGATTTTGAATTTGATATGATTTAGCGTGATATTTCTTGAGGCAATATTCCAATAAAATTAAGAATGAAGAAAACGTTTAGAATATATGCAATAGTTATCCAGAGCGACAATGGGAATGAATGTGTTGTCAGGAGCCACGAAATTTAAACTACAAACTTGACTATCATTGTATCATTCAACCGTGATCGAAATCGGACACGCTGTCTGGAATCGTATCCGAATTCTGATATGCTAAATAATCATTGAGGTTCGCACAGATCTAGTTATACACGAGAAAACACCACAAAATTAAACAAAATATATCATTTCTACATACTCACCTCGCTGAATTCTAGTCGCAAACAGTCAGTGATGGCTTTGATCTTGAAAATTCTTTCTGAGGCCATTAGAAAACTATAGCAATTCAATCGTCAAATTTGGGGGAGTTCAACAAAAGGGCAGGGCAAGCACACCAATTATCAGGTGATCGGGGGTCTGGGGCTCAACGCTAGCCTAGCTAGCCTAGTCGAGTCGAGTCAGCTCAGTTCCGTACCCTTTACATACATACAGAGAGGAAATGGGCCGATAATGCGTAGGCGTCGAGTCCTTGACCCAGCTACAGTTCGGTATTCATCAAGGTCAAGGGGCGAACGTTTGGAACATGCGATTTTCTCACCGACTCCCAGGGTCCAACTTCAAGGGAGCTCGACTGTCCAAAACTCCGGACATCGAGATTGTATTTTTGTTTGTATTTTTTGTATTATGTGTTCCACCAACTAGTCTATCATACAAAACAAGCGATTCAACTCTTCCTCCTCAACTGTTAAATATAATTTATCTTCCTCGTCTCCCCTATATATAGTCTCCAGAATGTTTAAAATGTTTATAATCAGTTTACGTCGGTATTCATTCATTCGTTCGTTCGTTCGTTCGTTCGTTCGTTCGTTCGTTCGTTCGTTCGTTCGTTCTTTCGTTCTTTCTTTCTTTCTTTCGTTCTTTCTTTCTTTCTTTCTTTCTTTCTTTCTTTCTTTCTTTCTTTCTTTCTTTCTTTCTTTCTTTCTTTCTTTCTTTCTTTCTTTCTTTCTTTCTTTCTTTCTTTCTTTCTTTCTTTCTTTCTTTCTTTCTTTCTTTCTTTCTTTCTTTCTTTCATGCATTCATTCATTCATGCATTCATTCATTCATTCATTCATTCATTCATTCATTCATTCATTCATTCATTCATTCATTCATTCAAAGTTCAATCATTCATTCATCTATTCATCTATTCATCCGGCCATCCGTCCATCCATGCATCCATCTATGATCCATCCATCCATCCATCCATCCACCAACCCATCCGTCCCGTCCATCCATTCAACTTGAATGAGTATCATCACAAATGCAATTAAATATTAATTCATTGACAGACAATACACAGCTTAATTTTATTGTGTATTGATTCAATAATTATATCACATAAAATAATGAATTCCAATATTGTGACCCTACTTCCTTTCGGCCTCAGCTATCTCTATATTTTTACATTAATATCGTTCTCCCTCTTTCAACATTTCATGTAGTTTTCCCCCTCTTCTCCCGTTCATCAGTGGCGTATATTGGGGGCACAGAAATTATCGCAATCATTTAATTTCATCACTATTTTGTTTTGTTATTATTTCCTTCTGTATATGTATGTTTTTAAGAGTATTTATTACAATTTATTGGAATGTGGGTTTCTTTATTCATTTAAAAGGATTTTCCTGTTATGTTGTTGTTGTTGTTGTTGTTGTTGTTTTTCTTTTTCTTTACTTATTTTGGGACGCGTGCCCGAGAAAAATATACCGTGTATGATTTTTTTCCGAATGTGACATGATTTTGCCCGAATTTATATACATGCTTTTGCCAGAATATGATATGATTTTCCCGAATATGACACTCCTTTTCCTCGAACGCCTGTGTGCTTTTTGCCCGATAGGGAGCTTGTAAACCGAGCCAACAGACCCATCAGATGCTCGAAGATGAGGTGACAGGTGCCCGGGGGGGGGGGGGGGGCACTTATGTATAATGTAAGACCTGAGCATAGAAGTATGACTCCAACACTGCCATTGTAGAACTAGAAGGTAAACTGTATTGCCCGTAGGTACCGTACCCCATACACTTTGTACATAAAGCAATGGCGGGCTGACGGTCTTGTTTACGAGCAGTATTGAACGGAGGAAGTTCGTCACAAAACTGCATTGTGGGGAAATAATATGACGAAACAATAAGAATGTGCGTAAGGCGCGCACTTTACCAAGCGCACTCGCGCACTCACACTGTACATTTTCTATGGCAAAGATGTCATTAGCGCGTACATTTGTGATTTTGCGCGCGATGAATTTGTAAACAATTTTTTCCCTTGGCTGAGACAGTGATCCGTGTATGAAGAGCGACTCTTCTGCAAATATTGAGCAATCATAAACAGTATTTAACACAAAATGTAACTAAAAAATGAGTCTTATTAATGGGGTAGAAAAGGGCAACACAAATTGATTACGCTAGATAAAGAGGTGGTGAATATTTCACCGCTCAATGGAATGTATTTTATTATTAAATTCCCGATCAATTTCGAAATACACAGCCTGTCATACTTTTGATGACGTTTTGTGACGTAGCTAAACTGCTTCTAATCGCATACATACCTAACCATCATGGCGGCTGAGTTTACCCCCCCCCCCCCCCCCCCCCCCCCCCCCCTGGACCTGAGACGGGTATGTGCATGCCGCTTACAAGACCCCCGTTTTCACACCCGATTGCCGCTCCCAAGATACCCGAATTTTAAAAATTGCCGCTCCATAGACCCCCGGAATGACTTGGCTATAGAGTTGAATAGCGCCAAGTTCATTATTTTTCTTCTTCTAGTCAGCTCCTTGGACCACCATTTGAGGGTTTCCGTAGTCCTTTGGTATAGCTCCACGTCAGTAATAAAGGATTTTTAAAAATATTTAGTTATTTTGAAATAAATTATATATATCGCAAGAGCTCATTTGCAAAAGGGGTTAGATCCACTTTCCATACAATTGAGTTAGCGATATCAGTATACATTAATAAGCTACATAACTATGTAGAATCCACATTTTGGGACAATTTACTCACTCAAAATCAAAATATACAAAGTTAAATTGTCATATTCCCATAGGCATGTGTACAAAGTTTGACAAAGAAACCTGCTTTCCTCCAAAGTTGAAAAAGTGGATCTAACCCCTTTTGCAAATGAGCTCTTCATTTGTGTACTATTGTTTAGTGTGAGTTAATTGTGTAAGCTATTGTAAAAGAGCCCACTGAATTAGTGAATGTCTTAAGATGACTACGAATTGTTTTGATTTTGACTGCAATATTTTACACAATTAAATTACACTAAACAATATATATTACACAAATGCGATATACATATTTCAAATAAATAATCACATTAAATCTATAATGCCACTTGCGATTCGTATCTAATGTCTCCAGCATCTTATATAAATCTTGTTGTTTCAAGTTCCTAATTCTATTACTAGCATTGTCCTCTCAATAATGCTAAAAAACGGGAAGTGTTCAAAGTTTCAGTTTCATTACAAAACTAACACTCTCCAGATAATTTAAGACCTATTTTATATAAATGTGTATTTCAGTCCAAGACAAAATCCGTATTTTGAGTAATAATACCATTTTCCTTCTATTTTTAGAGCACCATGTATAAATATATACATATGTTCTCTTTATGTTCCTGTTTACTTGTTTCAATACGCTACTCGAGAAATTCCACATTTCCTGCTTGATGACATTTTCTATTTCGTGTCCAAGCCGATATGCTTGCCTTCGCAGAGAGGTCTGCAATCTCATTGACTAGTATATGCCTATACAATACCACAATGTCCATGAATTCACTCAAGAATCCAGATTGATTAGGCCTAATTGTTATTTTATATATTTATTTTATTTCCGAATTCACAATTAAAACATTGCAGAGTAAAGGCAATTTAAACAAAGTCAATGGACATAATTCACTGAATATGAAAACAATGGATTCTGACCTATTTTATATCATTATAAATGTGCTTTTTAGTCCAAGACAACCCATGATTTTTCTTATACTCTGCAATGTTTTTAATTTTAACTAGGTACAAACGACATTATAGCGTGGTCGGACAGTTGAAATACACTACTGTATTTCAATGAGTCGGACCGATTTTTTTGGGAGAGGGGTTGGGGTGCATGGGGCACACATTTTTTTTTGGGGGGGGGGGGGTGGGGAGCGGCACACTTTAGCCTTAGGCCTATATGTATTTCGTTATTTTTTCAAACAAAAATATTTTAATTGTTTTTATTTCAATTTATTGGGGGCACCCCGTAGTTACGCCACTGACTGCAAGACACAAGTGTAAACAAATTAGTTTGAACTTGAAAATTCTGCCAGCGTGTAAAAAGCACATTGACCACCCAAAATAATGTTTTATTTGCAAAATTTTGCGAAGTTGAAGAGCGCCATCTGTTGCTGTGAGTTTATACAGGATATGATTTATGTACACAAAGTTGATCTGAAAACTCGTTAAAATGTCAGCCGAAGCAGTGGCAGGTACAACAGATGTTCACAGAAGAACGATGCGGAAGGCGAGTGTGATCAGACAGAGCATGACTCCGCGGGAGTTATTGATGTCCATGGGCTTTCCAAAACATCGAATGTGAGTATCAAATAAAATATTGCATTTTCCGAATTAGCAGGGCGAGAGTATGGGTGTGAGATTTTGGCGAGAGGCGTGTACTGGGTTCGAGTGCCCCCGTTCCTCCCCCGCTCGTAAACCCGGAAGTGCCGTTGGTCTGCAAGGTGTAACACATAACAGCTGCAAGACGTGAAACTAAAATACCTTGGCCTGCCCTTGGGCTTGACTTGTTACCGTGCAAGTCGAGTGACATGTGTCGTGAGCATGACTATCACTATCAGTTTCATGACTATTTACATTGTATGTGATTGCGTGGAATGATTTGATTTTGGAGGGAGTGTCTAGAAATGTCATTTGCGGTTTGAGACAGAGGGCATAATCGTGTATACTACTAGTATTACTATAGTATTAGGCCCCACCACTGTATACAAAACAACAGCACTTAATAGTGGGGCTTTTCTCCCATAACCTACCTCCAAAATTGCTCAAACACGATAGAAAGTTTCCCTTGTCTCCTGAGATTGTAAAATCTGAACCTAACGATGCGTTAAATGCAGAAATATCGGAAGAAATCCAATACCCGCCCTTGAATGTATAAATCCACTGCCCGTGGCCAAGAAACCGCCTACTGATATATTTGCAAAATTGTAAATTGATCTGTTGCGGATAGATATCGCCAACGCGGAATCGTGCATACGCTACGTGCAATTTGTCCCCAGCTTGTCGATATCTCCAGTCCAGCGCCAGCGGCGCGGACAGGTGCGAACTTGGCCAAATTTGTATAATCCCATATTTGTAAAACTATATTCTTTCACATGGTTGGTAATAAGAGCGTACATTTCATTTATAGGGGGTGGGGCATTTCCCACTACTGTAATTCACCTTTAAAATCTCTAACAGTACACTAAAAAGTCTAAAAATAAATATGATGAATCGTCTCTGAAAGTTTGAGCACGATCAGTCAAGAATGTAAGAAAACTAGTACGGCTCTATTTATTTCTACAAGTGTTTCAAATTGGCAACAAACTCTGGCAAAGTTGAGGACAACTCCCCATATGTTTTTTGTACACAAACTTTAAATATGTTTCAATTTTCTCAAATATACTTTATTTTCTCAAATATACAAATGTGTATAGTCCAAATATATAGTTTTACCCTTCATTTGACTTAATTTTTTTGTTCAACATACAATGTATGTTTTTTTTAAATCATGAGTTTGGGGAATGGAAAAGTGTGACTATATATGAAGAAATTAAAATGTAAAATTAGAGTATGTAAGTATCATGCCGAGGGGTAGCCAAGGTATAATACACCCCTGCACTACCTGCAAGTCAAGGGGCTTACTGCGTAAGCCCCTTGCGACTGTAGTGGGAAATACTGATAGGTCAATTTACCGTAGAGAAAGAATTTTTTTTCCATCAAACATTTCCATTTTCTCTGGATCGTTACTCGCCTCATTCTCATCTCACACCATTCCACACATATTAAATGACAGTTTAGTACATGTTTAATCTCCAAAAATACAGCTTAAAAAGCAGAAAAACAAACTTTAGGCTTACCTCCTCTTCATCCACTGAGTAGTTACAACACACCGACCTGTATAATGCTATGTAAACAACATGCGTATACAGACTTCGCGCTATAGTACACGCATTCAATACTGATATCGGTTCTACTCCTATTACACCACGTTAGTTTTCTTTCAAGCCGCCATCAATTTGTACTGAATCCATGTAGCCCATTATTCCTGTCTCATCTCGGCAATCAAACCGCGAAAAGATTTGCCCTAATTGTGTTCGTCCCGGGTAAACATAGGTGTGGCTCCCCCGTTACCGATCATGAAATCGCAAGACTTGTTCGTAAAACGAAATTGAGAAAGGGAAGGAAAAAAACAATAAAAACGTCTTGATCTTCGAGGCTAGTCAAGGTCTCAAAATTTAGAGACTTTAAAGTTTGGCCAAAATATCGTCACTGCAAATTATCGATACGTGAGATTAAATAGCGCCATCTGCGTACGACATCAGAAAGTCTGTTTCTGATAGTCAACAGTGATATTACGTGTAACGTGGCTCAAAGTGACGCTGATGGAATTCATTTTGACAGGAAAATTGCACATTTTGGAAAGTATTCTTTGCTAAACGAGTGGATTATAATGCGTACATCTTTTGTTGCATCTTAGTACGCGAGTATAGTATTTAGAAATGCAGGAAATATAAGAAATTTCCTTTTTTTTGTGGCCATAATGCCAAATCATACATAGGCTATGAGTCCATATCAGACGATATATATACAAAATAGGCTACACCTGGGTATAATAGTACCTTCGCAGATCACCTCGGCACGTATAGTTTGCATCCATCACCCGAGTAAGGAGATTTGGTTATTTGCTTTATCCTCATATTATTTTGATCAAAAACGACCTGATAACTAACAAAAAGGGCCTAAAAGTGGGGAATATTGAGAAATTGATAAGAGTTTTTAATTTAAATTTTGTAAATCCTGCACACGAACAAGATTTATGATGAAAAGTCAAAGATGCTTATTCCATTGTCTTTTAAGCATATAAAGTAGCCGCGCATAAACTTTGCAAACCAGCGCGCTACCATTCTGCGCATACATTTACCCACGCAAGCGTATTTGCGCGCGCACAAGTGTTCTCATTGGCTGCCGATGTGCTCTGGGTTGTCAAGGAAGCAAAACAACTCGTTTGTAAACGTTTGCTGATCTTAGTTTACAGGCTGTTAACAACGTGCCCTATGAGAATCGCATGCGTATCAGCAATTTACTATCCCACCCTCGGCAGTGCCAAAAAGTTTGTTACCCCTGGAAAAAAGGTACTATCAAAGTACAATACCTCTCTGGGCGATGTTGGGGAGTGTATGGGAGAAATTATACTTATACATGTGACAGCATTTCGACCAATCACATGGCTAGAACATTCTTAAAGTGAGGCCTGTAAAGTGTCAGATATTGCCCAAAATGACATTTGAGACTTCAATCCTGTACCAAAATCATTGACATTGTAAGATATGTCCGAATGATATGTGAAAGTTTCATTGAAAAGGAACACTGCTTTCCTGGTTAAAAAAGCGAAAATATGCGTCAGCTTTTACAACGGACGTTTATGAGGTTTATGACCGTTTGTTAACGCTTTTGAGCTGAATGATAGATATCGTCATACTAAAGGGGCATTTGAAAAAATCTAACCCTATTTTATTCTTCTCTTACCATAAACTAAACAACACGATAGAAGAGAAACGAGGAAGCTCCAAGTAATTTTCGTGGAGTTAGACACTTTACAGGCCTCACTTTAAGCTCTAGGTATATAAAAATAAATAGACATCTTCAGAGAGCCATAGTTTTCAAACTTTTCTTGTTTCTTGCCAGATTATGCTCTCACTTTCAGAGATTATTCCTCCTAATCTCTTAGAGTCTATGAAAGCAACATCAATATTGCTTCAAGTGTTTCATTGTCCTTTAAAGGGATGCCTGTAAAGTATCTAACTCCACGAAAATTACTTGGAGCTTCCTCGTTTCTCTTCTACCGTGTTGTTTAGTTTATGGTAAGAGAAGAATAAAATAGGGTTAGATCTCAAATGTAATTTTGGGCAATATCTGACACTTTACAGACCTGTGCACCCTTAAATTTGAAACGTGAGTAGCCTTGGTGGATGTAGGTCAGGCTTTGATTACATGGTGTATGAGGAAGGAAACGCTGGAAGGAAGTTGATATAATTGATGTAACATGCCCCGGTTTTACACTAGATTACAAATCTACACATTAACATCCGCTGAGTTCCATACCCAGCCCCCCCCCCCCCCCCCCCCCCCCAATAATGCAGGAATTAACTTTTAATTTTAGGGGGATACCTTTTCAATCTGATGGATATCACAAAATATTTCACATAATACCCTGTGGTAATTTTAGGGGCTACGTACTGATTTCAGGGGGCTATTTTGAAAATTAGAGGGCAAAATCGCCCTCGGCCCCCGTATAATTCCTACCCTGCACCCCACCCATTTTTACCAGGTACTTTATTTATTTGAAGTAAAAGTATGTGGATATTTCTAAGGAGACTCTGGTAAGTTGGACTTTGATGCTGGAGAAAAATACCATTATAATATTGACTGGCCTTGAGTGGTATATCAGATATATTGCATGAGCTAGGATCATATTGATTCGAAAACGAGGTGCTAAAGTGAATATATTTCTGATATATCACTTAAGAACAGGCCAGTCAAAATTATTATAAATATTAATATACAAACTATTCAAAGGAAACATAAACAATAACATAATTCTTCATCCGTCTTGTGTTT
Source organism: Echinarachnius parma (assembly GCA_037951105.1). NCBI lineage: Eukaryota > Metazoa > Echinodermata > Echinoidea > Clypeasteroida > Echinarachniidae > Echinarachnius > Echinarachnius parma. The sequence goes on along the minus strand of JBAMJV010000553.1, from coordinate 80,232 downwards.
GGAAGAAGTCCCAATCAATTTAAATTTCAAACAACTTATTAACCATTATCAAACCATAAAGGATGATTTGCGCGTATTATTATAGCGAAGTGTAAACCTATCTATAGGCTACGTCATAATTAGACACACGCAAATCCAACCATACGTCAGTAATAGATGTGCGTATGAATTTGCTCACTTACGCGCTGGATCAAGTGCGCATATATATGCGCATCTTCGCATCTGGTCAAATTAACTTTTTTAAACACAGGTTTCAATGGGAATTTTTAGACAGCGGTCAATATCGTCCAATATACGACGCACACACAAAAAAAGCAAGGACAGGCATGAATTATGCATTTTTATTCCACCGAAAAACTGGCTTGTACGTATAATAATATGTAACACTGTCTGTCTGTATTATGACCGAGTAGTATAGCAAAGATGCGAAGTCACTGCCATAAGCTTGTACACAAAAGAAAAAATGAATCCCATGATTTCTTCTTCAAATTAAACCATAAATATTCCAATAAGTTTTATAACAAAGACAAAAATGTATAGAAAGTTTAGAAACCAAAGCTGAGACATGAAAGAACCACTAGAGATGCTAGGTGGCTTGGGTCGATTCAGACATTTAGTTCCTAAATCCATTTAAAGGCATCTAGTAACTTTGTTGACATGCATACATGCAAACTGGCAAATGGTTGATAAAATGTGTATTTCTGTAATCTGATACATGTATGTATGTTCACTGAGCGATGTTTGACAATTCCATGGTAAATTAATGTCATATGACCAAGTTATTAGCATGCAAAGTGATATTTGCTTACTCATTGCATTGACTTTGTGCACAGTTATAAATATCCAGTAGATAATTATAAATCTGAGCACTTCAATCACACATATATTTATAACGGAAGAGAAATTTGGCAAACTGAAGGCTGTTCCATGATTCTATTGGTAATACGAATACAATGAGGTATGTGACAACCGCTAGAGTTCCAAGTAAGTTTTGAGGATTTTGACAATGTTACTATCTAATCCCTTTTATAATGTTCGTGTTAGACAATAGTTTAATGTCACTCGATCACTCACCCATTATACGAGGTGTTATTTAAGCGAAACTTGCCAGTAATTTACCAATCTTTAATAGCAGCTCAGTTAGTTTATTGCCCCGACCCTGGTAAATGGAAGTTTTGGTTTGCAATCCTTGGCGATAAATTATTATCTTCTCTCTTGATCTATCATCTATAGGCAGTTAGGCATCGAGACTTAAGTGAAACCAACAGTTCCTAAGTATAATAGCCTAGTGTTTAAAGGGTACCACCACGCAAAGAATAACACAGGCATATATATATATATGTGACCCGTCACAGCCAGAAGAAACAGAATTCGGGTAAATAATTTTCTGGATTTTTATCTAGTTTGGATCAGCATTATCTAAGCTTTAATATGATACAAAAGTTGTATTATAGTGATTCTGCAACACAGAGTTATTGATGTTTTTCTAAGGGCAATTTCCAACGGTCTGGAAATAAAATGCAGAGAAAATCCCTCAAGAAGTTTTAGATCCGTTTCGAGAGCGAAATTAGCTTTCTAATCAGGCCATACTTGAACCAGTTGCATGAATAGAATGTGGTAGCAACCTTTATCCAATTTTCTTGAAAACTTGCATATCAGTACATATGTATGATTTACACCTTCCCTCAAAAAATTGTTGAATATAATCCATGCTTTGTAGAGATATGTAAAGATTTGATCGGAATTTAAGTGATTTTGGAATGACAAACTTGGATTCAAGTACACACCGAGCACGGGATACAAAAGCGAGCACTTTTACCTAACAAAAGGGGGTCACGCCTCAACGACAGCGTTACTATAAAGAGCATTCTTTTTTAAACAAAGGAGGCCATTTGAGTCAGTAGGTGAATAGGGATTAGAGAATATCGATGTGCGCTGACTCTTGACCGCCAGCGAGATTTGCAACTTGGCACAAAGGGGTTGTTAAGAGGCGGAGCTTAATATCGATCGCTTTTGGGAGCGAAGAATTTTGGAAACAAACTTTTCAAACCTTCTAAAAACATGCTTCAAAACTTTCCTTAATTTTCACCTTTCCACTTAATATTTGTACTGGAGATTGTGCTTACTGGTAGAACAAATATCAGGGAAAGGCCTGAACTAATAATATTTTATTCGACATTTTAATGCAATTTCAAATCAATCGTGATTTCTGAGGTTCGAACTCGCGCGACTTTTGGCTCCTCTGAGAAAGACGGGTAACATATGTGACCGGCTATAGCAAAACCCTGCACTTGTCGGTAATACATGTTTTGAAGAAATGGGCATTTTAATTTCACATAACATGTGTAAAATTGAAACAATCATATCTTTGCCAATTATTGACCAATTTGTTAGAACAAAGCACAAAATGAAAGCTTGTGATGAGGCCTTTATATAATGGTGTGAAAAACTTCATTTGATTTGTATCGACATGTGCTGGGTTTTGCTATAGCCGGTCACATAAATGTTTTGATAGCGTTGTTTGATATCAAATAGATGTCCAAATATGTGTAGTTTAAACAGTGAAATTAATCACCCAAACTTACGGAACCTAACATGGCCTGTGGTTCCGTTCGCGACAAATGTTTGCAGGTTCTGCCAATTCTAGGTACGCAAACATTTGGAGACAGTAGAACGCGTACGTCCTATACAATAGACTCGTCTTCTTCTGAAGACCCATTCTGAAGACCCAATGTTCACCCATACTTTAGAATTATGGTGATGAGTTTTGCAATATAATTTTTGTGTCTGGAAACCGATTTTTCTGAACTTGTTGGTGGAATGGATTACTATGAAAACTAAAATTACCTAAATTTGTGGGTGTTAGTTCCCTTTAATTGATCATGGAAGTATTTAGCTTAGTAATAATTTGTTAAATCTGGCAAGCATACTTTTTTGTTAGCATGAAGTGAAACTTGTAATGTTTTTCCGGGTTCTATCATGTACAGGAAGTTTTGGTTTATACGTCTTTTGCCCACCTCCCTTACTTCCAGTTAATTATTCCCATAATGTGTACATAAATCTATGTGCAATGTGTGTAGCCTTTTTATGCCTCCGCCAACGAAGTGGCCGGAGGCATTATGTTTTCGGGTTGTCCGTCCGTCCGTCCGTCCGTCCGTCCGTCCGTCCGTCCGTACGTCCGTCCGTACGTCCGTCCGTACGTCCGTCCGTACGTCCCGTTTTCGTTCTCGCGATATCTCAAGAACCAGTTGACGGATCAATTTCAAACTTGGTATGAGTGTACATATTGGGGTGACAATGATCTGATTAGATTTTGGGTGTCATGAGGTCAAAGGTCAAGGTCACAGGACTCAATATATATGCAAAAATGCCTCGTTCTTGCGATATCTCAAGAACTGGCTGACGGATCAAATTCAAACTTGGTATCAGTGTAGATATTGGGGTGGCAATGATCTGATTAGATTTTGGGGTTCATGAGGTCAAAGGTCAAGGTCACAGGACTCAATGTATGCGCAAAAATGCCGCGTTCTTGCGATATCTCAAGAACCGGTTGACGGATCAATTTCAAACTTGGTATGAGTGTACATATCGGGGTGCCACTGATCTGCTTAGATTTGGGGGTCATGAGGTCAAAGGTCAAGGTCACAGGACTCGATATGTATGCGAAAATGGCTTGTAATGGCAAAATATCAAGAACTGAATGTCAGATTTCAATCAAACTCGGTACCTGAATGTATCATAAAGAGTCAACGTAGCCATAAAATGTTGGGGTCATGAGGTTAAGGTCAAGGTCACGGGACTCATTATACATGCAAAAAAGCTTGTAATGCCCAAATCTCAAGAACTAAATGTCAGATTTCAATCAAACTTCGTACCTGAATGATTTTTAGGGAGCCATCAAAGATTGGGGTCATATGGTCAAGGTCACAGGACTCAAAATATATGAAAAATATTTTTAATAATTAAATCGGTGCATGTTAATTTGGGCTTGATATTAAAATCGCGTGATAGCGGAGGCATAATTTTCGATTGCGCGCAATCGAAGATCCATCTAGTTGTTATATAGTATACAGTTGTTAAAGATGAATTACAGTTTTGGGAAAGAAGCCGAATACATCTATACTCCGCCAAAAAAGAAACTGGACACTTGTATACGTTGAAATATTTCATATTAATGTACGATAAAGTGTACATAATCATATATCAAATTAAAGGGAATTTAGTCCTCTACATGCAGGGTATAAATTAAAGGTGTAATCGTTCATGCATGAAATGCCATGGTCAAATAACAATAGCAAGGTCTGTTTTCAAAAATAGCAAAAAAACGACTGAAATGGTAGTAAGCGTGTCACTTAAAACAAGATGAGCGGGGCAAGTAAATTATGACATTATGCAACTTTATTGTTATGAACAAACTCTGGAAATACAAATTTGTCAATAAAACAGGGCCAGGTAATGAGAGCATTATCATACTGGTCTGTATTAGAGGCATGAAGCTTGTCTGATTCATGTGTCCCCTGCAATGTTAACCATAGTTGCCTAGAGAAATGTCAGGTTAAAGCCTGCCCAACTGTTTGACCAAGGGTGACTTCAGGTTTTGAAGATCTTTGGACTACGGTAGAATTTTTGAGAAGAATTTATACCATTTTTCATGCTGAAATAAGGGCACAAACTGTGGTTTTGACTAATAAACCTTTGCCATGGAATTCCCCATTGTGTTACTTTAGGATGAAAATAAAACCTATAACGTTCACAATTTGTCTTCATTTATACTCTTTATTGAGATGAAGATAGAAAAGATCACATTTGTAATGAAAAATTATGCCATGTCATGAATATAGCGTTTTAGATAATGCTTATAACTTATCAACATTTATATGGTTGAGTGGATGTTCCATTTTTGCTATTTTTGAAAACAGACCTTGGTGTGGTTAATTGACCGTGACAAGTCATGCATGAATGATTTCATCTGGATTTCATGCCAATATTGAAGAGGGTAATTTTATCTTTAATTTGATATACAATATCATATATTTTATCGTTAATGAATACGAAATATTTGGTCTTATACAAGTGTCCAGTTTCTTTTTTTGCGGAGTATATTGATCATTATTGTTGAATAAGTATTGAAATAGGGCTTGTGTGGTAAAATCGGAACCTAAGCATCATTAAATACAGAAATATCGGAAGAAATCCAATATCCGCCTGTGAAATTTATAAATCCACCGCCAGTTCGGACCTGTCCACGCCGCTAGCGCTGGGGGAGATATCGACAAGCTAGGGACAAGCCCGTATAGCGCGACACCTCGTGTACACCTCGTGGTCGTAATACACGTAGCGAATGAGCGATTCCGAGTTGGCGAACTCTATCTGCAGCAGATCAAGTTATAATTTTGCAAATATATCAATTAGTAGGCGATTTCTTGGCCAAATTTGGATAATCCTATATTAGTACAATTATATTCTTTCACATTATTGGTAATAAGAGCTTCCATTTCATTTTTTTGAGAGGGGGGCGTTTCCAAAACTGGCCTTTACCTTTAACTGGTGGTGGAGGGAAAAGCACGGAATGTTCCACTCCCAAGGGATTTTAAATGCTATTGAGGGAAGAGTAAATAAGTCCTGAGACGTAGTCGAGGGACTTATTTTCTTCACGAAATAGCATTTAAAATCCCGAGGGGAACATTCCAAGATTTTCCCGACAGCAAAGTTAACAACTGATTTATCATCTGAATTGCCATGTAACATCCAAAAATGTTACATGACAGCTGATGTACTGTATTTACTAAGTCAGGTGATAACACCTAATATGAAACAATAGATCTCTAGCGCTTTACACTATTATTACCCCGGTCATAGGATACAATGCAGGCCAGCACACATTGTGTGCACCATCTCCACTCCCTGGGGAGCATTCCTTCCACGCGGCTCATGGGCTTTGAGAAGATGCACAGTTTGTTCTTGATGCCAATTTGGTCTACACCAAATACGTGTGTGATTCATTTGTTATATCTGTGTCATTTAATCAAACGATTCCATCTAATAATCAATTTTTGTCTAGATTTATGAACGCATACGGTTTGTCTTTATTGTAGTTTATTATCCTTCCCAGGCACATGAACACACAATATAGTGGTTTGATGAGTTTTCAAATTCTGATATTTTACATTTTTCTGGAAACCTTTTGGATCAAGACAACTACAAAGAAGGGGAGGAGAGTTATGAGGGACATGTTTTAACTGAGTTGTGAGCCCCTTAACAGGCCTCCACACTTAATTGTTTTCTCTACTGGCCCATTCGGGCAAGTAAAATCATAACTATTCCAATTTCACTTGCCCGAACAAAACATTAACTTGCTTGTTTTTTTCTAGATGAGATTTACCAGATTTACCAGTAAATCTGATTGACTAATAATACACCAAATCCTGCACAACACAACCAAATTAAAGTAACAGAATAACACACAAGTTGATTGTGGTCGCTAATGTGGGAAGAAAAAAAAACGCCACATATATTTTATCATCTCTTTCAGACTTTCACATGATTAGAACATTATTTTAGGGTTGTGATTCCCTTTAGTGCCTTTAATATCGACCACTCTTTTCCTTCCTCCTTGTCCTGTATAATCTGTGTCTGTGTTGATTAATTGCCGCATTCATGTCCGGTTTAATATAACTAGGGTCTCTGTATAAAGTGCGTTTTATAATGAAGTGAGAGTTAGTTAATGGACAGGTTCAATTCATTTGGTTTAAAATGACTAACTGAGTGTCACCTTTTTTTTCTTTTTATAATGAAGTGAGAGATGTTTAATTGAAAAGTTTAATTCATTTGAGGAACCTGGCCTAGAGGTTTTGATTAATATGGACACAGGGCCCACATCAATGAATCCACACTAGCTTAGTTCCATTCTAAGTCTATGTTTGGCTCAGTATGTGACCGGCTATAGCAGAACCCTGCACTTGTCAGTAAAAATCAAAATGTAGATTTGCATAGGTATCATTAGAAAGCCCTCACAAGCTTTCATTTGATGCTTTGTTTAAACAAATTGGTAAATATTTGGCAAAGATATGATTGTTTAAATTTTACAATCATAAGTCTTTTTATACACACATTATGTGAACTTAAAATGCTCATTCTTCAAAACTTGAAATTCCGACAAGTGAAAGGTTTTGCTATAGCTGGTCACATATAACAAGAAATATTTTAGGGTTAACTTTGAAGGTTATAAAATAATGCTTGTAACCCAGATATATCCATAATGACTAAGAAAACGTTGTGTTGCTTAGTACACTTATCATCCAAAATAGACTTGACATGCAAATATAGCGGTTGCTAAGAAGACAATCGTCCAGCTCCATCACGCTACCAAAACCATGACTCAACTTAGGACAAGTTGTTTAAAAGTTAGAGCCATTATTATGTTCAAACGAAAGAATGTGACATCACTACTTCAGGACCCTGTTTCATAAAACTTTTCCAATTGTTGTAAGTGTCCAATTATGGCAACTACTATGGCAACAGCCAACCAGCATCAAACATTTTAGCTGTTGCCATGGTACTTACAATAATTGGACACTTACAGCAATTGGAAAAGTTTTGTGAAATGGGGCCCAGTACTCTATAAGCTTATTAGGGTTTTGTGTAATATACAGGCACTGGTGTCTTGAAGCAAGACTAGGTAGGAGTGACACTCACCCAATGTGACACCTTGTTTTACTCACTTCCTCTTGATACAAGTCTACTCATCCACATTTTACACTATGAAAAACACTCAAGTTTACCTTTATAAACAATCATCCAAGGTTAAATATAATTATAATCCTGACAACCCACCCAAACTTTGAGGCTGTGGGCTTCTATAAATTGTATGTAAATTGATCTGTTAAAATTATACAAAATCATCAACAATACAGCATAAAAATATGATTTTTCCACTGTACAGTCAACACTCCCGCCACTTTACCAGTCAAAGTCTGATCCCTTTCCGCCTGTGCACACTTTTCCTCCTACGCCCCAACACACACACACAAACACACAAACACACAGACACATGCACATGCGCACACTCACACACACACACACACACACACGCACACACATACCCGTAAATCGTGTCAATCGAGGACCTAAATCCTTGTACTATGCAAACGTGGACACACTAATATGTGTCACATTGATATTCTGCGTCCAACCGAGGACTATTGTGTATGTGTTTGACTTTCTGCGTCCAACCGTGGACGTACGGGGTGCACGTTAATTTTTCCGGATTTTCGATGCGCGCGCATATGAATGGCATATGAATTAGCAATCCTTTGCACTAGTTAAGTAAACGAGGACGGTCCACGGTTGGAAATGTGTCCGTGGTTGGATAGTAGTGGCATATATTATGTCCTCGGTTGGGGGTGCTTACAGACTCACGCAGTACACACAAACAAGCACACACTCATACACACACACAAACACACACACACACACACACACACGCACACTTCTGTCACTTCCTTCTTTCGATCAAGAAATACTGCATTTTATTACATCCTGTATACAATCAAGTTTGGAACAACTAAATGTAGACAAACTATCCAATGTCAAATATTAACATACAATTTTATAAAAAAGAACATCTGGTGAAATCATTCAGAATCATATAAATACTGCGGAACTACAAGCTTTATTTAAGTGATGAAATGTTGTAATCTGATATATATGTCCAATGGGTATTGTGTGAAAAATGGTTAAATGGACGTTATATGGCAGGGTAATGAGCAAAAATACAAAGTGATATATATTCACTAATTCAGTGCACTGACTTTGTACACGGTTATGACTATCCAGTGGATAGTTTAACATCTCAACACTTTGATTGTAAATATCTTTTTTTAACAAAAGGGAAATAAAAATTAAAATCCTGTCCCAAGGTTCTAATTGTTAATACGAATACAACAAGGTATGAGGGAACTGCTAGAATTCAAATTGGATTTTGAGGATTTGGACAATGTTATTAAGTCCCTTTAATACAAATACAACAAGGTATGAGAGAACTGCTAGAATTCCAATTGGATTTTGAGGATATATGGACAATGTTACTAGATCCTTTTAATATATGAAATCTAGACACTAAAGTGAAACCTCTGTTCATTTGTGGTGATAAAATCCTTTCCATAATTACCATCTCGCGATATCATTTTTCAAAATAAGTGGGTTCATAAAACTTTCTGGTTGTGATTGTCCATCTTACCCCGTGTTCACACACCAAAATTTCATCGTATAGCTATTAGCTAATCAGGAGCAGATTCTGTAGTCAGCTCCTGATTAGCTATACGACGAAATTGTCGGAAATTGTGTGTCTGAACGCTCACTTAATGAAACGTCGTATAAAGAATCATGATTAACGAAACGGGGGGTTTGAGCATCGTTTCGTACGAGAGCTGACTAAAGAATCACGCTCGTTTTGTGTGTGAACGCCCGGTCGATTCGCTAATCATGAATCGCTATACGACACTCGTAACTGGGCGTGGCTTAACGTGACAGCAGACAGAAAAAAGACAGCACACTGCGCAGTTAGCAAACTGCGCACTTATACGATGTTTCGTGCAGCTGAATGCCAGCTGTTTTGGAATCTTGTTTTTGTGTGTGTGAACGTTCCTCAGTTTCGTTAATCATGATTCTTTATACAACGTTTCGTTAGTCATGATTCTTTAGTCATGATTTCGAGATGAAAATTTTGTGTGTGTGAACACGCTGTTAATCAAACAACCAGCTGTTTTATGCATCATGATATATTACAATTTTTATGATGAGTTTTTTTTTCTGTTTAAATATTTATTGTTTAATCCTCTCTGGAAGACCATTAAAATGTCATCATACATATATATAGGCCACTAAAGGTCATGTGTTAAAGGGAAAGAAACGTTCTTGTCAAACTTAATTTTTTGTGGCTAAAACCTTGACATATTAATCATCTATAGAGAGCTAATAAATGTAATTTCCCATGCTTGATTGATTGAAAGATATATATCTTAAATTATCATTAATTAAAAAGATATAACAAATTTCAGCCAATCCAGCCATTAACCAATCTTGTAAACTTGAAATCAATCCATTTAAAGGGATAGTTGAGTATTGGTCAAACTTAACTTTAGTAACCAAAACCTGCACCATTACGGTACAAAGTAATAGTTATAATTTCACGATGCTCGAAAAGTATACACAATTACAAACGACTAAGTAAAACCCCTGTTATCATTCAAAAAGAGCCGTTACAACTCAAGAGGGCGCTATTTAAAAAAATCACTGGTTTTAGCCATTTTTCATACAAAATTGTGCATTTAATGTTTTGTTAAAATGATGATTCAATAGAGATATCATCAACGACTTTTTAAAAACCTATTTTTAAAGCATTTTAAAAATGTTTCTCTAAAAAGTCTAAATATCCCCCGGTGATTACTGGTGAAGAATCTTTTGAATAAAAATATATGGATATTTCAGCCATTTCTGAACCGATTTTGATCAAATAAAGTTCATTCTGTCATTAAAATTGTATGTTCTTTCAAATTTGACAGTCAGTTTTTCATTATCTCACAAAAAAATATCGGGGGGGGGGGCACTTCAGGAAATACCTTTAAAAGGCACTTTTGTTAACTTTGTTATGAATGTGTAATTTTGTTTAAATTTAACATTTGTCAAATCGCCAACAAAATTACCCAGGACTTTTAATTGGCAGATATCTAGGCCATTTCTGGACAGATGTTGATTAACCAAACTTGGTTTTGTTTTTAAAATGTTGAACGTTTTGGTCATTTTTACACTTAGTTTTTCATTTACCCTGCAAAATATTTAACTTTTGAAATGCCCTCTTTTCCCTTTAAATGCAAGATGTCTCAGAATAGATTATATGCGAAAGCATGTAAATATATCTATATTTTAATTATCTTTGAGATGGTCAGATATACCACTCCTGTATTTAAAGAGGCAATTTATTCTGTCAGTTATCTATCTGGAGTATGCATCAATCACTAATGATATAATTTTATATAAAGATAACTTTTGAAGGGAAAGATTTTTATGGCAAAAGCAATATTTTAATTGTCTCTGAGAGGGTCAGATAATTATACCACTCCTGTATTTAAAGCCCAATACCAGTTTTGGGAAAGTAGCCGAAAACATCTATATTGATCAATATTGTTGAATAAGTACTAAAAAGGGCATTTGTGGTAAAATCCGAACCTAAGCATCGTTAAATACAGAAATATCGGAGGAAATCCAACGGCCTTCCGTGAAATTTATAAATCCACCGCCCGTTCGCACCTGTCTGCGCCGCTAGCGCTGGGCTGGAGATATCGACAAGCCGGGGACAAGCCCGTATAGCAAAGATCACGTGTAGAGCACGAGGTCATTTGCACGTAGCGTATGCGTGATTCCGCGTTGGCGGTACGATTTACAGTAAATCAGTTTAATAGTTTTGCAAATATATCAATTAGTAGACGGTTTCTTGGCCAAATTTGTATAATCCCATATTAGTAAAATTATTCTTTCCCATGATTGGTAATAAGAGCGTACATTTAAATTTTTTGGTGTGGGGCGTTTCCCACTACTGGCATTCACCTTTAAGAGGAAATTTATTCTGTAAATTATCTTTCTTAAGCGTGCATCAATCACTATCACTAATGACTTGGGGAAGTTTTTGTCATTAGTTCTTTACCTACTTTAGTTACTTCCTCATTATATCAACAGCTTGAATAATCGTTGCTTACTCGCTATGCCAATTAAAAAATATATATTTTAGTGATGCATTAACTTTATATTTTTTCCCAAAAGTGATATTTGATTCTTGAGAGTCATGCTTGAAATATCCAAATTTAGATACTGCACGCATTATTCTCAAGATATTCAGGATTCTCAGATTACTATGGACAATTTGAGTATCTAAATTTGGATACTCTTGATTACGTTCAAAAGCATTCAATAGACGGCTGCAAATTATATCTTAAATATATAATCTCTTAAATGTCTCTACCGAGACTAATATCTTTTTAAAAATTTGTTTATAAAATTATTTGTGGGTGTTGGTTCACTTTAATTGTCAGGCTGTCGACTTGTAGCTCACCAGGGGGGTGTTTCACAAAGATCCGAAGTTGATCTTAGCACTAAGATGGTCTTAAATATTATGGAAAGCCACTAGTGTCTTGAAACAGTTTTGTAAAAGTTATGTTGAAATGCATAAAATGTTGATTCAAATCATATATCAAAGAGATTTATGATCTTCACATAAAATTCATGAAATTTCTTTGATAATTAGAAAATATATATGATTTGATTCAACATTTTATGCATTTCAACATAACTTTTACAAAACTGTTTCAAGACACTAATGGCTTTCCATAATATTTAAGACCATCTTAGTGCTAAGATCAACTAAGGATCTCTGTGAAACACCCCCCTGGCATCCCTGCTACCCATCTCCCCCAAAATTGATTTTAATAATAATAATAAGTTGCATTTATATAGCCAGTGCTCGAAATTAGCATAGGCCCGCTGGCCCGGGGCCACTAAAAATTAGCTCCGGGTCACCAAATTTCATTGATCCTCAATTCTACTGGCCCGTTCGGGCAACCAAATTTTACAGAATTTGTTATATGTTTTTCTTTGTTTGGGGCCACCAGATTTAGGTTTCGGGTTAGGTTTTCAAAGTTGAACAGTCTTGTTTGTACTTGCTCGACTGGGCCACAAGGCAAAAAGGTTAATTTCTAGCATTGATATAGCGTATAATACCACAAAACCATCTCTATGTGCCTTACTATTGATAATTTGTTTCCAAAAATGGAGTTAACCCATTCCCTTTGAGATGCTTAACATTAAATCCATGTAGACTTTATACGTGACCGGCTATAGCAAAAACCCTGCAATTGTCGGTAAAAATCAAAATGAAGATTTTCATACCATTACAAAGGCCTCATCACAAGCTTTCATTTGATGCTTTGTTCTAACTAATTGGTCAATAATTAACGAAGATATGATTGTTTCAATTTTACAATCATACATGTAGGTCTTTTACACACACATTGTGTGAACTTAAAATACCCATTTCTTCAAAACATGAATTACAAGTGCTGGGTTTTGTTATACCCCTCTAGCATTTTTTCATATATCTCAAAAAGTATTTCACCGATTTTGATCATTCAAATGGTAATGGATGCGCAATTTTCTTACGCACAATGTGAGCGGTAAATGGTTGCCATAGCATACGTTTCTTATCATCAAAAAATGAATTTTCTCAAACAAAGTGCCAAAAAAAAAGTTGCACTTTCAGTTTTATTTGGCATAGTGGGTACATTTTGTATATGAGTAAACATCTTTGTTGAAGATTACCCGACACACAAATCTATTATGTAATCCACTACTACTGCTGCATTGTTCTTAGTGACACAAAAATGCATTTTTCTAAAACAATAGGCCTTTCAATATGAAATTGTTGGGGATGTCCTGTTTTCATCTTTATTGGAGTTGGCCTAATTCACTAATCTGTTATGTAATGCAGTACTACTGCTGCATTGTTCACAGTGGAACCAGTTTTCAAAAGCTTACTCGTGTACAAAATGTACCCACTATGCCACATAAAACTGAAAGTGCAACTTTTTTTTTTGCACTTTGTTTTAGAAAATTAATTTTTTGATGATGAAAACGTAATGCTATGGCAACCATTTACCATTCACACTGTGCGTAAGAAAAGTGCGCATCCATTACCATTTGAATGATCAAATTCGGTGAAATACTTTTTGAGATATATGAACAAATGCTAGGGGGGTACTTACTTTTTGTGAGTAGTGTATAGCCGGTCACTATGTAGCCAACTAGGTTCCCATAAAGAAGGGGTTAAGAAATTAACCAAAACAATCAAAAACTATATAACAATCGTTTATGAAGTTATTTTTTTTCATTGTTGTTTCTTTGTATCTTTACAGAGAGAAGGCCCAGGCTGCTACAGGACATCAAGACATACAGCTCGCTTCAGATTGGTAATTTTTCCTGCCATATTTAATTTAGATATGATAAAAATTATTTTGTCATGTACATGTATTCCAATTTTATGATTTGAGTAAATTTGAGTAAACTTAAAACTCAACATACGATGCAGTCAAAACAATTTTGACATTTTCTACATGTCAACAATTATTTGTAGTTATTAATGGTGGGATCAAATATTAATGCCCTCAAAACAACTCCACCTAACACTATAAAGCGTAAATACCTGAACAAATTATCTAGCACAGTTAATTAGATATTTTAGTTGCATTATTATACTAAATTTTTAAATCACTTTCAAGAGCTTAAAAAGTAGCCAAGACAAGTATTTTGTATTTTGTTCCATAATTTAGCGTCAGTTGGCAGCAACAGATATATTTATTCTAGTTTACACAATTCAACATCTGTGCCGATCTGCACATCTGGCACACAAGCAAACAAAGTGTCATTGAATAAAATACTTATAATTCCTTTTTCGCTTGCATTTCCATTAGGTTATTGAATCACGTGGACGACCCAACGCTAGATGAACCAGTGCCGCGGGAGTACATCGTATACGCCTGCGCAGTGGGGCCTCTTGGTGAGCAGCTAGATGACTTCTGGAATAAGTCGCTGTCGCTGTGCGGCCGCAATGGAGCTCACAGTCTACTTCCACACGTCACGCTCTGCTCCTTCATCACAGTAAGTCCTTTCAATCTTTTCTTTCTCTTTCGTTGCCATCTTTTGTTCATTAAAGGAGAATTCCGGACGAGTTTAAACAAAATACAGTATATTGGAAATAAATCTAGGGATGTGCTTGAATATTTTCAGAATTTGACTCTCTTTGGTTGATTTCTAAGAGATTTTTCTAATGTCATTAACTCTGAGGAAATAATTAAATTTACTGCACACAATCATGAAACCCTTACGTAGCACCCTCACTTTGCTCAATTTCTTGAGTAGGCTTGAATCCGGTGCCACTGCATTGTGATCACTGCATGTGTTATTCATAATAGCCGCTCATGCAGAGCCAGCAAATTCAAGAACCACGTTTACAGGACTTTGTGTCTATTCAAATTCCAATGAAAGCCAAACGTGTTACAATTTCGGGCAGGCAAGTATTTTCAAACGGTTCAACAATGCAGTAATGCTCATAGGCACGGTTGAGTGGCGCATCGTCATGATCGTGGACTAAACTATTCATGATCGAGCATTGTATTGGTCCGATCAAAAGAACACATTCGCTGCAGTGTAAAAACATAGATAGGCGCATAGTGAGGGTCGCACGTCACAAATTGGTGCATTGTGGGATAGAACAAGCTCGCTCGCGAATTTGTGTCATTAGAATTTCAAAGCCAATTATAAGAACCCACAATCATACTTTTTTTCATACAAAATTGTGTTTATTGACCTAGAATATCTGTCTTTCAATCATTTAGAAGCTTGAAATCGTGTGGAAGTCCACTTTAAAGGGATCTTGTAGCATTGTTGAAATCCACAAAAACTTACTTGGAACTCTAGCAGTTCTCACATATCTCATTGTTTTCTTATTAACAAAAGAAGCATGGAACAGGTTTCGGTTTTCCAAATTTCTCTTCCGATATGTTGATATATCTAGTTGAAGTGTTCAGATTTATAATTATCTACTGGATAATTATATTAAACTGGCTAGTTAGTGTAATGTTTGTGCGAGTATTACTTTGCATTTTTGCTCATTACTCGGTCATTTAACATTTATTTAGCATGGAATTTTCACACATCGCTCAGTAGACATATCAGATCGCAGAAATACACATTTTATAAACCATTTGCCAGTTTTTGCACATGTCAACAAAGTTACTAGAAACCCTTTTTTCGTCATCTAGATTAGCAGCTTGGTTGAGTGTAATAAAGTGAGATTAAAGTACTGCTGCAAGGACATAAATTTGGGGGCATCAATCGCTTGAACCCATGATTGGACGTCAAGCACTGGTCAGATTATGCCACTAGTAATCAATCGATCGATCAACTGACCGACTGATCTAAGGCTACCTAAGGCTAAACGAGCTAACCCTAGTTGGGGACTAGGAAAACTGTTTCTATCTAGCACACTAAACTGGACCATTTGAAATGCACTTAGCATATTAAACATTTGAGCTAGCAGTGTTTTATGAATATTGGCCCTGGGGGTGTTGCATACAAAGTTGTGATTAATCGCAAGTCTGAAAATGCGTCCAAATGCACCACTCTGATTGGCTATAATGCGCATATTTTCTGATTATTTGCAACTCTTTATGCAACATCCTCCTGGTCTCTTATAGAAATTTGTATCTTATAATTATAAGATCTATTAAACATCTTTTACTCAATGTCCTTATGCCTGTCTTTGTAGGACCCGGATAGCAAGTGTCTTGACATAACCGAAGCCTTCCAGGATGTCGTTGATAGATGGTCACCCAAAGCCCCTGAGATTCTCTCATTAGACTTCTACTCATTGTCAAACTTCATCAATTGGAACATGTCATAAATAAACAGTCAATCAATGAAATATTCAGTAGTCAAACCCAAGGGTCTCATTTAAAACTTCTAAGTGTCGATGGTTTCTTTTTTTTCTAGGGCCCGGATAGCAAGTGTCTTGACATAACCGAAGCCTTCCAGGATGTCGTTGATAGGTGGTCACCCAAAGCCCCTGAGATTCTCTCATTAGACTTCTACTCATTGTCAAACTTCATCAATTGGAACACATAAATAAACAGTCAATCAATGAAATATTCAGTTGTCAAACACAAGTGTCCCTTTATTTAAGTGTTGATTGTTTCTTTCCTTGTAGGGCCCAGATAGCAAGTGTCTTGACATAACCGAAGCCTTCCAGGATGTCGTTGGTAGATGGTCACCCGAAGCCCCTGAGATTCTCTCATTAGACTTCTACTCATTGTCTAACTTCATCAATTGGAACACGTCATAAATAAACAGTCAATCAATGAAATATTCAGTAGTCAAACACAAGGGTCTCTTAACTTCTAAGTGTCGATGGTTTCTTTTTTTTCTAGGGCCCGGATAGCAAGTGTCTTGATATAACCGAGGCCTTCCAGGATGTCGTTGATAGGTGGTCACCCAAAGCCCCTGAAATTCTTTATCTGGACTTCTACTCATTGTCAAACTTCATCAATTGGAACACGTCATAAATAAACAGTCAATCAATGAAATATTCAGTAGTCAAACCCAAGGGTCTCTTTTAAAACTTCTAAGTGTCGATTGTTTCTTTTTTTTGTAGGGCCCAGATAGCAAGTGTCTTGACATAACGGAAGCCTTCCAAGATGTCATTGATAGATGGTCACCAGAAGCCCCTGAGATTCTTTCTCTGGACTTCTACTCATCACAAACTTCATCAATTGGAACACGTCATAAATAAACAGTCAATCAATGAAATATTCAGTAGTCAAACACAAGTGTCTCTTTATTTAAGTGTTGATTGTTTCTTTGATTTGTAGGGCCCGGATAGCAAGTGTCTTGACATAACCGAGGCCTTCCAGGATGTCGTTGATAGGTGGTCACCTAAAGCCCCTGAAATCCTCTCTCTGGATTTCTACTCATCTTCAAACTTCATCGGTCTCTTCATCGAGGACGAACATGCGGAATACCTCAGAAAAGTCATGGCAGACTTTAGTGTTGAGGCCATGAATAGAGCAGGTATGTTAATGTTCTTCATTTCTTGTATAGTTACCCTAAAAATGTATATTTTAACATCTAATCAAACCAATGCATGTTTAAACACAATGGCCCAAATTCTCATCAGTGGCTCAACTTTAGTCTGGACTAAAAAGACAAAGACTACCGGTAACCAGTTTAACCATTTTGCACCTGCAGACCTATTGTCTAGTTGCTATTGGCCACTGGATATATTCTAATTGTTTCCTTTCATCATCCAGTCAATCCCTTGAGTTCTGCATATAGGCATCAGGACAATGGGTCATCAGCCAAATTGCATCCTGGATCTTCCAGGACATTGTATTGCTGGTGACAGGTTACAGTATGACTGAATTTCAAAGGGCCCATTGTCCTGATGCCTATAAGCAGAACTCAAGGGATTGACTGGATAATGAAAGGAAACAATTAGAATATATCCAGTGGCCAATAGCAACAAGACAATAGGTCTGCAGGTGCGAAATGGTTTAACTGGTTACCGTTAGTCTTTGTCTTTTTAGGCCGGGCTCAATTTAAGCTACTGATGGGAATTCGGGCCATTGTATATTAGTTTTAAAGCAATTTATAGTAGCCTATTAAAGCATGTAGTTTGCTCATAAGTTTATTCAAAGAGGATGAGCATGCAGAATTCCACAGGAAAGTCATGGCGGACTTAGGTGTTGAGACGATGAATAGAGCAGGTACGTTTACAAATCGTAATTTGTTACAACAAGTTTTTTGTTGTGGTTTTGCTCTGCTTCAAAACAATTGTTTCAAAAATGAAATAGATGATGAATAAACTTCTGATAGACAAATTGTTTAGGTGTTGTAAAAAAAAAAGTTGAAATATTGGAGATAAGAAAAGTAAAGATCAATTCATCAAAGAAATGTCGACCCAAACCATCTCAACCTCTTTGTCAATCTTTCAGAAGAGATAATGTTTTATGAAACCAGCAGCATGACTATCATTAATTCATACATTACTTTCATGTATTGATTGTTGTCTTTATTCATCACAGTACATTGATTTATTTTCCATTTGAAGGTGTAAAAGTAGACCCTTACAAAAAGCAGCTACACCTAACGCTAGCCTACCAGTTCAACTCAAACCATCTCGACCCTCCCGTCAACCTTTCGAAGGAGACAGACATCAAGTCAGCAGAGCGATGGGAATTCATATTGATTAATTCATAACTTTTATTTATTGTTTTATACACTTATTACAGGAGAAAAAGTAGACCCTCACAAAAAGCAGCTACACCTAACGTTAGCCTACCAGTTCAACCCAAACCATATCGACCCTCTCGTGAACCTTTCAGAAGAGATAATGTTTTATGAAACCAGCGGCATGACTATCATTAATTCATACATTACTTTCATGTATTGAATGTTTTCTTCATTCATCACAGTGAATTGATTTATTTTCCATTTGAAGGTGTGAAAGTAGACCGTTACAAAAAGCAGCTTCACCAAACGCTAGCCTACCAGTTCAACCCAAACCATATCGACCTCTTTGTCAATCTTTCAGAAGAGATAATGTTTTATGAAACCAGCAGCATGACTATCATTAATTCATACATTACTTTCATGTATTGAATGTTTTCTTCATTCATCACATTGAATTGATTTATCTTTTATTTGTAGGAGTAAAAGTAGACCCTCACAAAAGGCAGCTCCACCAAACGCTATCCTACCAGTTCAACCCAAACCATCTCGACCTCTTTGTCAACCTTTCAGAAGAGATAATGTTTTATGAAACGAGCAGCATGACTATCATTAATTCATACATTACTTTCATGTATTGAATGTTTTCTTCATTCATCACAGTGAATTGATTTATCTTTTATTTGTAGGTGTGAAAGTAGACCCTCACAAAAACTCAAACTATCTTGACTCTCTTGTCTCTCTATGTTTCACCTTTCGAAAGAGATATACATCGAGTCAGCAGTGCGATGGGAATTCATTAATGCATAACTTTCATTAACACTTATTACAGGAGTAAAAGTGGACCCTCACAAAAAGCAGCTTCACCTAACGCTAGCCTACCAGTTCAACTCAAACCATCTCGACCCTCCCGTCAACCTTTCAAAAGAGATAAGACATCGAGTCAGCAGCAAGATTGGAATTCATTAATACAAAACTTTCATTTATTGTTTTATACACTTTTTACAGGAGTAAAAGTAGACCCTCACAAAAAGCAGCTTCACCTAACGCTAGCCTATCAGTTCAACCCAAACCATATCGACCCTCTCGTGAACCTCTCAAAAGAGATAGACATCAAGTCAGCAGCGAGGTGGGAATTCAGATTGTACTCGAGGGATACAAGGGCAGCCTCGTCTGAGGTAAGAATCGATTGTGTTTTATTAACAAGTTCCTTCCTAGTCATTCTTTTCCTATATTGTTAATACACCCCAAGATTCTGTACGGAGTTTTCCATCGCATATTGAGGATGTGGAAGTCATGATTAGACCCTCTAATTTTATTATCACTATGGAGCCACACTCCAATAAAAAACGAACCATACTGTTTTGTACTAGATCTTGTGAGTCCTATATGCTCGCACACCAAAGTTCTAGATGAATCAAACTCATTCCTGTGGATTAATTTGCACAACAGCAACATTGCCTTGGTGATCTATGTATAAAACAAACTTTTGATCTCAGTTCAGATGTCTTGATCTTCGTGGAGACATATCAGAACTATTTTTTTGTCATGGTAATCTATTAGTAAAATGAACCTTTGTTGCTAGGTCTTTAAGAGTCCCGTACACACACACTCTCTGCATTCCAGATGAACTTGAACCCAGATGACTTTAATTTCAAGGAGGCATCAGAACTAAAACTATGTCTTGGTGCTCTATTGACACTCTCAAAAAACAAACTTCTTGTTTCATTCCTCCCTCCATACTCATACGCCGATGTTCATGACCAGCTTGAACCTGTTCCAGATTAAAAGCTGAAATCACAATTACAAACAAAACTTACCGTTTCTTACTAGGTCTTATGAGTCCTTTATGCTCACACACCACATCCTAACAAACTCAAACTCATTTCTGATGGCGTCATCATCATAATGGTATTAAACCTGAAAATCTGTTGCAGTGATCTTCATGTTTTTGTTAAACAAACCCTTTTATATTTCTTAATAGGTCTTGTGAGTCCTCAATGCCCATACACCAAGGTTTGAGATAAACTCATCTCATTTCTGATGTCTTCATCCCAATGAAGTCTTTGATACTATGACTTAGTGATCTTTTAATAAATCAGACCCTACTCTGTTTCCTGCTAGGTCTTGCGAGTCCTGAACGCCCACACATTCCTCACGCTCCTGACAAACTCAAACTCATTTTAGACGACTTCGTCTTCATGCAGGCTTCAGAGCTGGACAAAAACAAGACGTAGGCATCCAAACTGAAACTTTATCTTCTTTGTGATAAATTGTGATAAATTGTGATCTATTGATAAAAGAAACCTTTGTCTGTTCCCTGCTAGGTCTTGCGAGTCCTGTACGCCCACACTCCTCGCGTTCCTGACGAACTTGAACTCATTCCGGACGACTTCGTCTTCATGCAGGCTTCAGAGCTGGACAAACACAGTGACGGTTGGTTCAAGGGGATCTCCTACATGACGGGGTGTGAGGGCATGTTCCCTGGCAACTACTCAGAGAAGGCTCCAGAGTCAGACACTTGGACAGTGCACAGGTTAGTCTTGATCTATTTCAGAAGGATTCAGTAAATTAGAAGAATCATTTAAAACTTTTGATCACAGTGTAAATATTTTACTTGTGAAATGTTTAGCTGTCATCTAAAGCCCTCGTCAACATAGACCTTTCTGATGTAATGATCAAAATTATCAAATAGACACTGGTAGCTTGTATCGCCCCTGTCTCTGTTTACTGTGGGTTGAAATGGCTTCCTTCACCCCTCTCTCAAAGTGTCAAGCCTTGTCTCCTACAAGTTTTAGAGAGTATATTGCGTATATATTCTGTAAATAACTAAATTACTAATCACATATTCATTCACAGAGTGCAACCGATCACAAAGCTGAGAATGAAGGCCAGTAACAATGTACAGATAGTCAACATTATTGACAGGAAGGTTTCCTGTCTGCCCGTTCCTAATGGTTCTAATCAAGAACACCCTAGCAACTCTTTGTATTTAGAGAGTATACTTAAGATCTCCTAGAAGTATTGGAGAGGGTCTTGTGCTTGTGCTCCATCTGTGTGCATTTTGCAATGTTTTTGCTGAGTATTCTGCGGTTTAATGAAATTCCTAAGTTGGTTCTTCATTCACAGAGTGCTAGTTTTGAAGAGTATTTTGTGCTCCATCTTTGTGCATTTTGCAATGCTTTTGCAGAGTATTGTGGTTCAATGAAATTCCTAATTGCTAATTCCATCACAGAGTATTACCAATCACAAAGCCGAGAACGCAGGCCAGTAACAACGTGCAGAGAGCCAACAGCATAGACAGAAAGGTCCCCAGTCTCAGAATATCCACAAGGTCTCCTACAAGTTTTGGAGAGTATTTTGTGGTTTATTTCTGTGCATTTTGCAATGTTTAGGGAGAGTATTCTATGGTTTAATATAATGCCCCATTGCTTTTTAGCTCATCCAGCCCGAAGGGCCCGATGAGCTTATGCCATGCCGTGGCGTCCGTCCGTCCGTCCACAGTTTTCAAAATGCTTCTTCTTCGTTATTTTTCAACCGATTTTGATTCTGATTGTTTCATAAGATAGGGCTAGGAGGGGGATTTAAAACTTCTACACAGAATCGTGAAATTCATTATATATGCTAATTTATGCAAATTTATTCGAAATCACAAAAAATGCTTCTTCTCCTTCATTTCTTGACCGATTTTGATTTGGTTTGCTTTATCTGGTAGAGCTAACTTTGGTACACTAAACTTCTACACAGAATTTTGAAATTTTTCTCCATTAATTAATTATGGTAATTTATGCAAATTTATTCCAAAAATCACAAAAAATGCTTCTTCTCCTTCATTTCTTGACCGATTTTGATTTGGTTTGCTTTATCTGGTAGAGCTAACTTTGGTACACTAAACTTCTACACAGAATTTTGAAATTTTTCTCCATTAATTAATTATGGTAATTTATGCAAATTTATTCCAAAAATCACAAAAAATGCTTCTTCTCCTTCATTTCTCGACCGATTTTGATTTGGTTTGCTTTATCTGGTAGAGCTAGCTTTGGTACACTAAACTTCTACACAGAATTTTGAAATTTTTCTCCATTAATTAATTATGGTAATTTATGCAAATTTATTCCAAAAATCACAAAAAATGCTTCTTCTCCTTCATTTCTCGACCGATTTTGATTTGGTTTGCTTTATCTGGTAGAGCTAACTTTGGTACACTAAACTTCTACACAGAATTTTGAAATTTTTCTCCATGAATTAACTATGGTATTTTTAAATTTATTTATTTATTTATTTATTTATTTATTTATTTTTATTATTTATTTATTTATTTTTTTAAATTTTTATTATTATTATTATTTTTTTTTATTTATTATTTTTTTTATTTATTTTTTAAAATTTGTTTATTTATTTATTTATTTTTTTTCCCATGTCCCTTCTGGGGCGTCAAATTTATATTTTTTTCACTCTATTTTTTTTTAATTAATTTTTATGTCCCTTCCAGGGCATCACATTTTAATTTTTTGACCAGTTGAAAAGTGTACCACATGAAATTTGCGATATTTGATGTTGCGAGATGCCGGATGAGCGCTACGTCATTGACGTTCTGGTTTCATTTACAGAGTGCTACCAATCATAAAGCCGAGAACGCAGGCCAGTAACATCGTGCAGAGAGCCAACAGCATAGACAGAAAGGTCCCCAGTCTCAAAATATCCACAAGGTCTCCTACAAGTTTTGGAGAGTATTTTATGGTGTATTTCTGTGCATTTTGCAATGTTTAGGGAGAGTATTCTATGGTTTAATATAATTCCTAATTGCTAATTCCATCACAGAGTGCTACCAATCACAAAGCCCAGAACGCAAGCCAGTAACAACGTGCAGAGAGCCAACAGCATAGACAGAAAGGTCCCCAGTCTCAGAATATCCACAAGGTGTCCTACAAGTTTTGGAGAGTATTTTGTGGTGTATTTCTGTGCATTTTGCAATGTTTAGGGAGAGTATTCTATGGTTTAATATAATGCCCCATTGCTTTTTTCATTTACAGAGTGCTACCGATCACAAAGCCGAGAACGCAGGCCAGTAACAACGTGCAGAGAACCAACAGCATAGATAGGAAGATCCCCAGTCCTCCCGTACCTATTGGCTCCGATCAAGAGCACTCTGGCAACTATCGGTCAGCAGAGGGCCTCCTACAACATCCACAGGACCACAGCTACGAAAACGTGAGTAGACGGGCGCATTGAAAGAAAGTCAAATGAATGGAATCTTGTAAAGTTATTGTGTAATATAATGATTTCAGTTAGAACAAAACATATGCACCGGTTTTATTTTTGTAAAATCGTTTCGCCAATGTCACAGTGCCTTTAAAAGAAAGTCAAATTAATCCAATCTTGTAAAGTTATTGCAGGTGTAATTTAATGATTTCAGTGAGAACAACATATGCACCAGTTTAATATATTTTTTTTATTGTGTCACCAATGTCACAGTGCCTTTAAAAGAAAGTCAAATGAATCAAATCTTGTAAAGTTATTGGGTAATTAAATGATTTCAGTGAGAACAAAACATATGCACCGGTTTTATTTTTGTAAAATCGTTTCACCAATGTCATGGAGCCTTGATGCAATTGTTCCTTGAAGTACGGTGTTCATGAGGATTACTTGCAATGATGATTTCTCATTCAAAATAAAAAAATAATATGTCACACATGATTAGCAATATGGCAACTGAATTTCACATGATCCAATTTGTAATATTAGATAAGAAGGTCATAAATTCACGATTTAACATTTTATTAAAAGTGACAGTTATCACAATCAGTTGAATTTAGTGTAAAATAACAAAATCTTTGACTTTTTTCAGCTACTAAAATTGAAAAAGATGAGTATAAACGACACAGCAGCCTCACACAAGAAACAACCCAGAAGACTTTTCATCATCAGGCACGCTGAGCGAGTCGACGTCACATTCGGCGAGCAGTGGTTAATACACTGCTTTGACCAACAAGGTAATCATCATTTTTTTTATATGGCTGTCCAGGTAAAATGCTCTTAGGGGAGTTAGTATACTGTACGGTAATAAACACATACAGACTTCTCATTATGAGGCAGGTAAGTAATTGAGCTGGGGGGTGTTTCACAAAGATTCTAAGTTGAACTTAACTCTAAGTTGGACTTAAAAACTATGGAAAGCCATTTTTAGCCTTGGAATAAAATACATTCAGAAGCAAACGTGCAAGTATTTTAGACTTTTCATAAATTTTAAAGGTAGAACATGTAATCTCCTTGATAATAAAAAAATATGAATGATTTGAAACAACATTTTATGCCTTTTTAAAGGAATTTTTCCAAAAAAAATTCAATGAAACTAACGGCTTTCCATACTTTTTAAGTCCAACTTAGAGTTAAGTTCAACTTAGGATCTTGTAAAACACCCCCTGTAAGGATCCTTGGGATAATGTAAAAGTTACTCTGTAGTTGAACAAAATGGCCCAGAAGACTTTTCATCTTGAGGCACATGAAGCGAGTTGACGTGACATGGGGAACAGTGGTTAAAACGCTGCTTTGACTATTTAAACAAGGTAGTGATGAAAGGAACCTTGTCTAGCTTGGAGAAAGAAGAATAATAATAATAAGAAGCAAATTTATGTTTGATACACAACTATCTTGTGCGCCTTCTCAACCTGCCTGGGAGCATACCAACCTCTGACAACTATATTATGTGCCCCAGTAAAAAAATTTCCAGACCAGGAACTTGGCAGTGTGAATGAAATGTTTTGTTGAAGGACATTAATGGCATGGATTGGTTTCAAACACTGGACCCCATGAACATGGTGTTATTAACATTTACCATTTGTCTCTGTTCTACAATAATGATCAATTGAAAAGAGGCTAAACATGCCTCATGCAGTCGTCATGCATAAAACATGGTTTTAAAACATTTTATTACATTTTTTGGATGAATTCAAAGGCAAATACCAGAGGAAGAATCTGAACATGCCAAAGAAAGTGCCACTGAGACCGGGAGGAGCGCAAGACTTCAAGAAGGACTCTCCCATTACGGAGATGGGGGTGTGTCAAGCAAAGATGACAGGTAAGTTAAAGCTAAATCATGTATTAAACCCATATCTTTCTGTTATATTTCGCTACGACATAGTCATTTATCATCATAGACACAAGTCTGAGAAATTTTTTCGGGAGCAATCTTGAAGGTATGTTTCAGGGACTTGCAGGCTGAAATGTTAACCAAATTGCAGCTGAAATAAAGTTAAAAGTTAAAGTCTTTCCCGTACCAATGTTGGCACATAAGGCGAGGCCTATCTCCGTTTCATTAGCCCTAGGCCACACGTCTACTAAATGTAGCGAAAGTTACAGAAGGGGGCCAGTCCTCTGGTAACTCGTGTGATTAACTTTCCCTTCTCCATTCTATAAATGCCGAGTGTCTGGCTCGAAGGCAGGAGGTACCATTTTTAAAGTCTTTGGTATGACCCGGTCTGGGTTTGAACCCGGGACCTCCCGTGCATGAGGCGGACACTCTATCCGCTAAGCCACCATGCTCGGTAAGCAGGCTGAAATGTTAACCAAATATTTATCAAATTGCGGATAAATAATAGTGAATGATGTTTCTGACCGTCCCAGACAATTTTGTAGTATAAAATGCATTGTCTATGTAATAAGAGCAGTATTTAGCATGGCGGTTTGAATCGTGTCATCAAACTATTTGGCCCGTATTCACAAAGGAGGTTTGTAGGAGGTTTGTACAAACCATGGTTTGACGATGGTTTACATCTATGGAATGCTGCTCGCATACCGTAAATTGTAAATCAACATTGTTAACAAGTATGGAGTTTACATTCCTTCTCCATCAGTTTACAAATGGCATTCCATAGATGTAAACCTTGGTCAAACCATGGTTTGTACAAACCTCCTTTGTGAATACGGGCCAAATAGTTTGATGACACAATTCAAACCACCATGCTAAATACTGCTCTTATTTCATGGACAATGCATTTTATACTACAAAATTTGTTTGAATCGTGTCATCAAATTATTTGTGACTGGATATAGCAAAACCCAGCGCTTGTCAGTAAAAATCAACATTTAGATTTTCAATTTTAAGCCATGAGAAAGGTCTAATCACAAACTTTGATCTGATGCTTTCTTTTAGAACATTGGATAATATTTGACAAAGATATGATTGTGACGTATGATGTAGTTACGATGCTATGATAAAGATATGATTGTTTCAATTTTACTAACACAAATCTTTAACATACTGTACATTATGTGAACTTATAATGCCCTTTCTTCAAAACACAAATTATTGACAACTGCAGGGTTTTGCTATATCAAGTCACATTTATTCTTATCTGATATTAATTCATTGAAGGAGTTTATAATTTTCTTATCAATTTGTTCATATTATTAATTATGTCTCATTTCATTTCTCACTATGAAGGGGAAGCAATGAAGGCAGCCGGAGTGAAGATCTCATACTGCTACGCCTCACCCGCACTCAGGTGCGTCCAAACAGCACATGCAGTACTCCAAGGTACGTCTAGTCTTATTTTGCCATCTTCAAATTTGTGCCTGAACTAGTTACTTAAAGGACAATAAAACTAAGCAAAATGTTGCTTCCATAGGCTCTAAGAGTTTATGAGGAATAATCTCTGAAAGTTAGAACATAATCGGGCAAGAAACAAGAAAACTACGGTTCTTTGAAGATGTCAATTCATTTCTATGGGGAACTAAGTTTGTGAACTACTCCCCATACATTTTGTACACAAATTTATGGTCATCATTTAATTATGATAATTTACTTGCGCCCTCTATTGACAGGCATTGAGGCGCCAGAAGCAGTTAAGATCAACATGGACACTGCGCTTTTTGAGTGGCTAGGGTGGTGTAAAGGGGGCCTCCCTAAATGGCTACCGCCCGCCAAGGAGTAAACCTTTGGTCTCAGTTAATAAACCAATTAAATATTATAATTTTGTTGCGCCCTCTATTGACAGGCGTTGAGGCACCAGAAGCAGGTAAGATCAACATGGACACGGCGCTCTTTGAATGGCTAGTGTGGTGCAAAGTTGGGCCTCCCTAAACAGCTTTCATTATTCTACTATTAAGGTCATCATTTAATTATGATAATTTACTTGCGCCCTCTTTTGACAGGCGTTGAGGCACCAGAAGCAGTTAAGATCAACATGGACACAGCGCTCTTCGAATGGCTAGCATGGTGTAAGGTGGCCTCCCCTAATAGCTATCATCATTATTCTGACATTAATTATAATTATAATCCTAACTTCTTTGCGCTTACTATTGACAGGTGTTGAGGCACCAGAAGCAGTTACGATCAACATGGAATGCCTAGCGTGGTGTAAGGGGGGCCTCCCAAAATGGCTATCGCCCGCCGAGGAGTATACCTTTGGTCTCAGTTAATAAACCAATTAAATATTATAATTTCGTTGCGTCCTCTATTGACAGGTGTTGAGGCGCCAGAAGCAGTTAAGATCAACATGGACACAGCGCTCTTTGAATGGCTAGCGTGGTGTAAGGGGGGCCTCCCCAAATGGCTATCGCCCGCCGAGGAGGATACCTTTGGTCTAAGTAAATAAACCAATTAAATATTATAATTTCGTTGCGCCCTCTATTGACAGGCGTTGAGGCCCCAGAAGCAGTTAAGATCAACATGGACACGGCGCTCTTCGAGTGGCTAGCTTGGTGCAAAGGCGGTCTCCCAAAATGGCTATCGCCCGCCGAGGAGGATACCTTTGGCCTCAACGTAGACCTGAGCTATCAAGAGAAGCTGAAACCAAGCGATCTCAACCAGAAAGAAAACTGTCAGGCCTACTACAAGAGGAGCGAGAACTTCATCAGAGAGGTTCTGAAAGAGTGTTCCGACGATGGTAAGACATCAATATTCACACTTTTTAATATAACATACATGTATGAAGCATTAAAAAACAATTATAGGATGCATTGAATGGAAATACTAGTATATTTCTGACTGTAAAACTTGAGTTAGAAAGAAAACTGTCAGGCGTATTACAAGAGGAGCGAGAACTTCATCAGAGAGGTTCTGAAAGAGTGTTCCGACGATGGTAAGACACCAATATTCACACTTTTTAATATTACATACATCTATGAAGCATTAAAAAACAATTATAGGATGCATTAAAGGGGTAGGACAGTTTTGGTAAGGCTGAACTTTAGTAACCAAACCTGGACAGTAACATTATAAACTAATAGTTATAACTCCACCATGCTCGAAAGGTATACAAAATTACAAACGACTAAGTAAAAAGCCTGTTATCATTCAAAAAGAGCCATTTAAACACAAGAGGGCACTTTCTAAAAAGGCATTGGTTTCAACCATTTTTCATACAAAATTATGCATGTGATGTTTTATTGAAATAATGATTAAATAGAGAGATCATCAACAACTATTTAAAAAACACTTTTGAACATTTTTGAAAAAGTGCAACCATTTTTTTTATTTTTTGAAAAATCGTCTAATTATTTGGGCCCCAAATAATTATAAAATCAGATATATTTATTGATATTTCAGCCGTTTCTGGGTCGATTTTGACCAAATAAAGTTTATTCTGCCATTAGAATTGCATGTTCTCTCAAATTCGACACTCAGTTTTTCATTACCTCACAAAAAAATTGTGATGTGCAGCGCCCTCTCTACCAAAACTAAACTACCCCTTTAAAGGGAAATACTAGTCTATTTCTGCCTATGTATAACTTGACTTAGAAGGTGAACTTCAGGACTAGTACAAAAGGAGTGGGAACCTAATATGACTGATAATCATCTCTAAGCGCTTTACAATGATAATAGGGCGCTTACGATCCTGGACCGTGAGTTAGTGGACCGTAACATTTTTACGGTCGCGACAGGTGACCCGACCATACATCGCGGGAAAACTGTTCACCAAAAATTAGTCGACCATAAGGCATAACGTCAGACATGCGCAGAACAGATGCGCACTCATATTTTACGGTCGACCGTGTTTACGGTCCAGGATCGTAAGCACCCTATTATTACCCCGGTCATATGATACAATGCAAACCAGCACATCATGTGTGCACCATCTCCACTCCCTGGGGAGTATTCCTTCCAAATACCCTTTGTGACTTGAATCAGAAGGAGAATCAACGGGCCTATTACAAGAGGAGCAAAAACTTAATTAGGGAGGTGTTGAAAGAGTGTACGGATGATAGAAAATTCAATATTTATTCAATTGGATTGAATTGAATGGACAAGGTCATGCGAGCACACTGGAATTAACGTCACATTCTTTACAGGGTGTGTCAGCACAGCCCGCAATGGAATTCTCGCGGATCGTCCAGAAAGTACCGTTCTGCGGCTGCATAATTATTGACTGTATATCATTTATGTTCTTTTGGACAGGCGATATCTTATTGGTCGGACACGCAAGCACACTTGACTCAACGTCACGCTGTTTACAGGGTCTGTCGGCGCGGCCTGCGATGGAATTCTCGCGGATCGTCCAGAAAGTGCCGTACTGCGGCTGCATCATGCTGGAGGAGTACGCTGAGTTCGGCATCTGGGATCTCGTGTCGCCGATTATACCGACGTTGACGCACGCACCGAACGGGAGGTTTGACTGGAGGATTATGCAATCATGAGGCGCGATAGAGTACCGCCGTGGCTCGGGAACTCGGCCATGCTGTTGAATTCGACCACCTAATAATAATTATAATTATGATTTTGATTTATATAGCGCTTATATGATTGATCATCATCTCTAAGTGCTTTAAAACTTTACTATTACCTCCGTAATAAAAAAATGCAAAGTCAATCTGAATGAATTTGACCACCTAATAATATAGGTTTTCCCGGTCAATTTCGCTATTTTCTCATGCAATTTCATATAAGCAGCATTCAATTTCGTCTAATCCACGCTTGGATCGACATATCGTCATTCAAAATCGTTTTTGGTCATTCATATTGAGTAACAGAGCGACCAATTTCACACTTGCGCCATTCTATTGTAAGAGATAGGCACTGATTTTCGTCAATGGGCATTCAATTTCATCTCTAGCAGTCTCGGGTGTCATTTCGGTCATTCGAATTCGCGCATAGGCAAACAAGTTCATTACATTGGCATTCAATTTAAAAATGTGCAGTGGACATGTTATTTAACGTCGTGGTACATGAATGATATAGAAAGCATGATGGAAATAAAAAATACAAAATGGTGAACAAAAAGTATGATACAATAACGATCACATGACAAATAACATCATGTGATGAAATTACATTATGAACTCGCATGATGATAAAGTTAAGACAAGATGATGAACGAATGAATGTAAAAATAAGAAAATACAGATTACATAATTGAACATCAAACAGATAGACAAATGTGACCGAGGAATAACGAAAAGTGAAGATTCAATGTTGAAAAATACATCTAAAAAATGAAAAATATAGCCTGATGAAATAATGGTTGAGACTATGTAAGATAAAAGGTGAATGTGTGTGCGTGTGTTTATGTGGGCGTAACCAGTAACGAACCCAGGATTTGTTCAAGGGGGGGGGGGGGTTATTTTCTGTCAGCGGGGGTGGTGGTAGTCGTAGAAGATTTCCGAAGTCGACACCGCGAATTTATGACATTTTCAAGACCGAGACCAGGTCCGGTCCACAATTTTCGAGGTCGAGACCAAGACCCAGTGCTTGAGAAACCTGTGAGGGGGTTGTGTGTGTGTGTATGTATGTGTGTGTGTGGGGGGGGGGGGGGGGGTAGTCGTAGGAAATTTCCAAAGCCGAGGCCGGTAATTTTCGACATTTTTTAAAGCCGAGACCAGTGCTATGCGCACTTTTCGAGGCCCGAGACCAGCGGTAATGACAGTCGAGACCGGGGGGGTTGAACCCCCAACCCTCCCCCCTAGGTACGCCTATATATTATGTGCGTAACTATGTATGTGGTTGTATAAATAAATGTATATACAGTATGTTTATTTGTGAATACGTATGGATGTTTATTTGTGAATACGTATGGATGTTTTTTTGTGTAACTTAAATTGAATGAGCATGTATGGAAATTGGTCACCCATTGACGAAATTGAATGCACAAACGAGCGATTGTCAAGCTTGCCGTATTAAATTGAATGCCCATTTGCGATTTTGAAGTGTGCGATTTGAAATTTGGGTGCCCATATACGAATATGCATGCTCGGAATATGAATTTGAATGACCAAAGCGACTCCTCCATGGCAATTTGACGAAATTGAATGCACATAAAACGAATTTGGGCGCGTAATGTGGGAAATTGGCCGGGAAAACCTATAATAATAATAATAATAATTGTGATTTATATAGCGCATTATATGATTGATCATCATCTCTAAGCGCTTTACAACTTTACTATTACCTCGGTCATAAAAAAATGCAAAGTCAATCTGAATTGAATTTGACCACCTAATAATAGTTATAATAATATTAATAATAATTGTGATTTATATAGCGCTTATATGATTGATCATCATCTCTATTAAAGCGCTTTACAACTTTATTATTACCTCCGTCATCAGAAACACATACAGTAAACCTGAATTGAATTTGACCACCTAATAATAATAATAATAATAATTTTGATTTATATAGCGCCTAATATGATAGATCATCATCTCTCAGCGTTTTAAAACGTTATTCTTACCTCGGCTTATCAGAAACACACACTCATTCAACCCGTACTTGAAGTGCTCTTTTTCAACTCCCTTGGTGAGTATTCCATCCAGGCTACCTATTACAGGGGCTCTCATCCTTCCTTTAACTTTCCAATTATAATATAGGTTTTCCCGCTCAATTTTACACTTTTTTCAATCGAATTCATTAAGGGTCATTCAAATTCACGCATTACCGCGTAATCGTTGGTATCGGTCTTTCAAATTCCGAGTAAGTGCAAACGAATTCATGCATACGCATACGGTTTCGTGAATAGACACGATAGTTCATTTATGGGCACTCGAATTCGCGAATGTGCAGTGGCGCCAGCGTGAACTGCGTGCGATTTTGAATGACCATTGATGAAAAGGTATGCTCTTTGTTCAATTTCACTTGCTCAGACGCGATCGCAAATCGCGCGAATTCGTTTGCTCCTTATATCAATTTGATTGTCACAATCGCGAAATTGAGCGGGAAAACCTATAATAAAAATACAAATATTTCTATAGCACAGCTGCTATAAATATATACTCTAAGTACTGTGCTTATAAAGAGCTCCACCTATTAATGAACAAAAAAAACAAACAAGCAACATTATGGAAAGGCTGCTAGCGCTTACCATACCATACCATTACAGCACAAGTACTATCCGGTGTGCTTCCGCGCACCATATCGCTTACGCATCGCTGTTGTAACGCAAGTACTATCGTGCAGAAAGATAATGATTTTGTAGTCCCATTCCAACGTACCGCTAGCGCACACTGTACACGCTTATGCATTGCTGTTGCAGCTCAACCACTATCGAGTTTAAAGGTAATGACATAGCTGCCAACTGTTACGAAAAATTTGTAATTGTTACGAATTTCCCACCCTCTTTACGAAATTACGAATACTCCTTCTATAATTACGAATTTTGAAAAAAGAAAAAAAACGATTTTATTTTTAATTTTTTT
This sequence comes from Echinarachnius parma, assembly GCA_037951105.1. Lineage (NCBI taxonomy): Eukaryota > Metazoa > Echinodermata > Echinoidea > Clypeasteroida > Echinarachniidae > Echinarachnius > Echinarachnius parma. Next base: position 46,773 of record JBAMJV010000553.1, on the reverse strand, counting down.
ATTTATTTATTTTAATTTTTATTTTCGTTTTCACGTTTTTAAACGTATAGAGACAACGTTTAAACGTAAATCTGACCAAATCATATCTAGTAATTGTGCAAAAATGATGAAAAATAGGGCCATGGACGCCGGCCGCAATGGACTCCGCGCTTCACGCTCCAGAGCCCTAAAGCGAGCCCTGGACCCCGGCTAAAGGGACTTCGCTCTCGTGATGTGTGCTTCGCGCACATGATATTCAGTTTTGCTTAAATGTTACTAATTTAAAATTCCAAATGTTGGCAGCTATGTAATGATCCTGTTGTCCCGATCCCTTACAGAATGTTGGCTTTGAATGTTTGCACGTAGGTGGTTGAATTCCCCCCCCCCCCCCCCCCTCGGCCGAGTTCTCCTGCCTCCATGGTAATTGTTTATAAGAGTATTTATTATCATTGAATTACATGTATGTACATGAAATGTATACTTTCCAGAATTGTTTTTATTTTGTACTTATACAATATTGAGTTTTTATACAGCCAGTAGCTATATGCCAGGGGGTATTTCACAAAGATTCTAAGTTGGACCTAACAATTATGGAAAGCAGTTAGTTTCTTTGTAAAATTGTTGGAACAGTTCTATTTTAAAGGCATACATTTTGATAAAAAATCAGTGATATTTGTCATTATCAAGGAGCCTTGAAGTTATTGATGTAGATTTTTGTTGCAAGTCTCAAATACTTGCATTTTAGTGCTTTTGAATATGTTTTATTCCAAGGCTACAAATGGCTTACCATTATTTAAAGTTGAACTTAGAATTTAATTTCAACTTAGAATCTTTGTGAAACACCCCCAGTAGTTTTATAGAGCCAGTAGCTATTTGCCAGTTCTGTGTTATTATATTAAATTCGTAAAGATCTGTCTATAAAGGACCACCGAAAGGAGACATATATGTATACAAGTGGTCTTAATAATCAGATGGTCTCTACAGACAGGGCCATTTGCTTGCAAAATGCTTTCAAGACTTGTAAGATACAAAAGTGGTCTTTCTAGACAAGGGATCACTATAAAAGCAGGTTTAAAATGATCCATTAACTTTATATTGTTCATATACCAATCATATACCAATATCATTGGAGGATCCTTGAGAATGAAATGTGAGATTTTGATAGAAGAAGAATGTTTACCTAGTGAAAGAGAGTAAATCAGTGCCTGATGTTATCCCGATCATTTGCGTGGAGTATCTATAATCAGATTCTATGGAGAAATTTAGTCGCCGAATTTGGATACTCTTGACTACGGTCAAAAGCGTCTTCAGACACTTTAGAATTCAATCTTAAACATCTCCAAAATTAGGGAGACATTTGAAAAATCAAAACCCATTTCCTTATTCTGTTACCATTAGCCAAACAACAAGGTATAAGAGAAGTGTGTGAGCTCCAAGTGATTTTGGTTGATTTTGACAAAGTTAATGGATCACCTTAAACTTAATACGGGAAATGATTTTGAACCCTGAAATATGCCCGATGAACCGTCGACCATTATGAGTTTATGCAGAGGGAATTATATTAATTCTATTAAAGAGTATTTATGGAAATATCACGTTATCTTCATCAATTTATTGATTATGCAACATAAATTTGGTACTGTCTGTTTTGAACTAACTGCAATAGAAGGCAGACTTGATGGGGAAACGACCAAGAGGAAGTAAATCGGATAAAAGGCTCCTTGGCTCAGTAACACAAGGACCATATGAAGATTTTAAAGAAAGCTCACTAAGGAGAGAAGTTTAGTTTTGGTGAGTTTTAAACCTGCCTGTGGGCAGACTACTTTTGAATAAGAAGAAGTTTTAACACATTAGTTATGATTCACACGTTAGTTTATCTGTGTGCAATGTATTGTACAAGGTTTTTCTTACTATCTAATTCTAATTCTCTTTTTCCAAAGAATTTTTTATGCCAAGCAACTCAGAAAAGTGTCTTAAAATTTGGCCTAACAGATATAGTGACTATCTGGAAGCTGAAGATTTTTTTGTAGGAATATGTCTGTTTTCGTTTGTAAGGCACAACTCAACTGCACTGTGTTTACATGTAGTGTACCGAAGTAATGACAACGCATTATTTTGTTAAAATAGTAATTTTTCTAAGTAACTTGTTCTTTGCTTGCCTGACATATGTTCAGAACCATTACCCATGGCGATAAATAGCTATCAATGACACATTTTTGGGACTCAACATTTAACAACATTAGAGAATAAGTGATATTTGCTTCAGCATTCCTGTTATAAAAATTGATATGACGCTAAAATTATTAACAAATACAGTCAAACCTTTCTTAGTGGCCACCTGCCTATAGTGGCCATCTTAAGAGATCCCTTGCAGAGAAGGTCAATGTTATGGAACCTGTCTATAGAGGTAACCTGTCTACAGTGGCCACTTTCTTGTTTCCATTGGGTGGTCACTATACACAGGTTTGACTGTACTAGTAAATGTATTTTCCAGTAGTGCAGTACTTGGACCAAGGTGCTGGTATAAGAAATCTGGACTAAATTATGTTTGAGCTATGAGTTGTTAGCGTAAATTTATATGAATTAGAGAAATGTTAGTTTTATTTCCTCTTTTTAATATTAATTTTACATGTTGCTGATACAGAACAGGGCCCCGTTTCATAAAACGTTTCCAATTGTTGTAAATGTCCAATTATTGTAACTAGTAGGTCAACAGCCAATCAGCATGGAGCATTGCCACCGTTGCCATGGTAGTTACAATCATTGGACACTTGCAACGATTGCATAAGATCAGATCACACAAAGTCTTAACGTGCCAGGGATTTTAATGCTCTATGGCATTTGTGTGTATTGTAACTCGCAAAAATGCGAGCTTCGCACTCTGAGTTAAATACATAAACTTTATGAACTTTATTCACATGATAAACTTTGCTCGAATTAAACCCACCACATATACAACCTTTCTAGATCATGCAACAACCATGGGTGCACTTTTAATTAAAGGATTATGACTTGATTAATGACAGGTGCTTTCACTTTATATCGCTTTTTTAATTTTAAATTTCTCTTCTGTGTCTGTGTATCTCACAAGTTTATAAATTTAGAGCCATAATCATTCTCATTAATCTATTGGTTGTAATCTCACCAAAAATATCAGTAAAATATTAAAGTAAGCCATGCATGACATTTTATATGAAATTGTGAAAACTTTTCTGAAATATTTGTAGCTAATATGATTTTTATAATTTCTCAAATATATTATGCTAGCATTATTGCTGTGATAATTTGTTAATGCGTGTATGCATGTATCATTATTGTCCATATATACATGTAAGTGTTTTGATAATATTTCTAATATGAGTAACTGGAAAAGTGTTACCTACCTTCTCAATATACAATAGCCCACCAACTTTTTGCATTGTATTTTAGTCCAAAATTATGTTTTTATAATGTCTGTGCATTATCACAACTAGTTCTTCTTCTATTTGCATGTTTGTATGTAAAACTCTGTGTGTGTCCACTGTATATAAATGATAGACTTTTACTAAATATTCAATATTGGCACTATATATTTTCGAGTCATGAGGTAAAAGGTCACAGGTCACAGGGCTCATTATATATGCAAAAAAAAGCTTGTAATCCATTTCAAGAGATCGAATTGTTGATTTATATAAATGTCTTAAAGTATTTACTTGAGATCAATATATTTATAACACACAAAACATGATTCTGAAAATCTAACAATGAAATAAAGAGAATATTTCTAAATAAGACATGTACATTAGATTTTAAAAGATTAGATTGTTAATTATTTCCCAAGTAATTTCTAGAAAATCATTTCAGTAATTATAACACGAGGAAAGCAGAATTCTGATAATCTGACAACAATAGAAAAACAAGACTATTTAGAAATAAGATATGTAGATCAAATCAAATAATAATAACAATTTTAAATGAAAGTAAATTATTGTATTAGGCTATATTGATGAAATGACAACTGTACGAAGAATCAAACACACACGCAACTCTTAGACATACAGGGTAGTGTACATTATTCATATAGACATTTTCCTTTGAGGAGTGTCGGTAGAAATTGTTTGTTATGAAGATTTTTGTTTGTTTCATACCATGGATTTTTATTCTCTGAAATCCATTATCATACTAAACCATTGCATACATTATGATTGCATGACTATACACCATACAGCTGAAATGTAACATGGTTTTAAATGAGTCCAGGGTAGGAACGAATGATTATAGGTAACTTGTTCCAAAGTTTTGGTACTATTATACATGTACGTCTCTTTAATCTCTTCCTCAAGGTTCAGTGGAGTAGCTATATGCCCCCTCCCCCCCCCCCCCAATAATTTGTAAAAAAAAATAAAAAATAAGGGGACAGTCTGTGTAAAAACAAAGAAATACATATGGTACCCCCCCCCCCCCCCTAATAATTTGAAATCTCATCGCCATACCAAAGTAGTCCCAGTACAGGCATTACCGCATAAACCATTCCAAAATTATCTTGTAAACCTGTTCAGACTGGTCCCCAAAATGTGGTAAATGCATGTTATAGCATAATCTTATCATCTTGGAACAAATTAACTTTACCATTGAATCAAAGCCTAAATTTGTTTTTGGTATAACACTCAGTCTCCATAGACCCAAGTCTGAGTATATTGATCTGGACCGGTAGCCCATTTCATAAACCATTTGCAATTGTTGTAAGTGTCCAATTATTGTAACTATTTGGTCAACGGCCAATCATCATGGAGCATTACAGTAGTTGCCATGGTAGTTACAACAATTGGACACGTACAACAATTGCAAGTGTTTTATGAAATGGGCACCTGGTATGGGTTTGTAAATTTCTTGTTTGTAAAATAATCAGAAAGTGGCCAAATTACATTTCTTTAGTACAAACCTCATTATTACAAGCTCGGTTATGAGCAAAAATTCAATGTCATTATGTTCTTTATTTTTGTAGCTCATTTGTAATAAGGTTTTGCTTAAAACAGGGTAAAATCAGCGGACCCGCCAACCTTATGATTTTTGTTCTGTATCAGCCTTTTTTTGTTGTATTGTTTTGTACTGCTCCAGATGTGTGTTTTCTTTCATTTTATTTTGTTTATATTATGTTCAAATAATACGTTCTATGAAGAAAATACATGATTAGTACATGTATGTAAATGTACTTATGTAAAATTTATATATATATTTTGTATAATTTTCTTCTCATAGTATCTATGCATGCACATTGTACGAGTTTGCATATGCCATTATATATGTTTGTTTGTGTTTTTAACTCTGTAATATTTTGTACTTCCACCTTTTGTGTGTGTTTTTTAAATTTTATTTCATCTGTTCAAATAATACATAAGAAGAAACAACATCATTAGTTTGTAAATTTACTTGTTCAAAATAGTGAAGTATATTTGGTATAATTGATGATTTGTGTATATGCATGTCCATGTACGATTATGAATGTGTATAATATAAATATTATGTACACCGTTTTGTATATTTCTATTTGTAATTGTTTGTTTTTTTACTTAATTACACATAAACCTCATGTATATGTATATAAAATGTATAGTCAAGATATATTTATAAGCCCTATTTTCAAAGTATGCATTGTTATGTTATGTACTCAATCTTGTCATAATATTTAGTAAAAATATACAATTTTGATCATTAGAAACAAACTTGGAAAATCATGTTGAGATTACAATTGGTGCTGACATATTATTCTTCCAAGAGCCGTTTGATAATTATGAAGTAGATCAGATTTTGACCAAATTCGTAGAAAACAAATGTTTCTCATTCGCAGTGAGTAATCATGCAAAGCTAATGTTGCAGAAATTGCCTAATCTGATTAGTCACAATAAATTTAAAGGAATATACATGTACAAGTATAATAAATGCGCCTCTAAATTCTTTCATTGATGTGCATCTTGGTGATTTAGTATTGTGTGTGAATTGTTCATGTGTGCTTACAAGTCAGGGGGGCTAGGGGCCATATAAAAATGGCCATATTCAGGCAAAACCACATCATATTCAGGAAAGCTCATATTTGTTTTGCTCAAACATTGTTCTTGTCTGGTGAAAAACAGGAAGGATTGTTTTCGGACCGACGACCACCCCCCCCCCCCCCCCCCCCTTATTACTTTTTAACAACGCAGAACAGAAAATAACTTGATTCATGAAATTACCATAACTTGGCTTATTCTTTATTATAAATTATGATGCACATTTACATAATATAATACAGGATCTTTTAAATTTTCTTTTCGTAATTCCAAGAATTTTAAAATTCACATCTCAACTTCTAAGTAGCATGACATATACATGTACAAATACTCATCATATTATAGGCAAATTATATTGCCTTTACGCCTTATACATAGTTCTAACGTATTAAGCTTTTGGATTTTCTCTTGTAACATATCTTTTCTAGCTCAAGTACCTAAGAACACTAACGCCTTTCAATCCTGCTCAAAGAATACAATGGTCACCATAAAACTTCATTGTACAAAATTAAATACGGTAGCCAAGTTGTCAAGTAATTTGGATAAATTCTTGATAAATCATCATACATGTAATGTATATGTATTACCATGTTATATGGTAGTGTTTGAAATTAGTGAGTTTCTATATTTATACAAATTATCTACAAAACCTGATTTTACAATTCACATAATATGCAGATCAAGCCTCCAAAGTAACTTTTTTATGCCTCCGCCAACGAAGTGGCCGGAGGCATTATGTTTTCTGGTTGTCCGTCCGTCCGTCCGTCCGAATGTACGTCCGTCCATCCGTACGTACGTCCCGTTTTCGTTCTCGCGATATCTCGAGAACCGGTTGACGAATCAATTTCAAACTTGGTATGAGTGTACATAGTGGGGTGACAATGATCTGATTAGATTTTAGGGGTCATGAGGTCAAAGGTCAAGGTCACAGAACTCAATATATATGCAAAAATGCCTCGTTCTCGCGAAATGTCAAGAACCGGTTGACGGATCAATTTCAAACTTGGTATGAGTGTACATATTGGGGTGACAATGATCTGATTAGATTTTAGGGGTCATGAGGTCAAAGGTCAAGGTCACAGGACTCAATATACATGCAAAAATGCCTCGTTTTCGCGATATCTCAAGAACCGGTTGACGAATCAATTTCAAACTTGTTTCTCTACTGGCCCGTTCAGGCAAGTCAAATCATCAATCTTCAAATTTTACTTGCCCTTTTACTTCTTGATGAGATGTACACGTAAGGAGTTACATTTTCTCTCGTAGTTGACCAATCTGGCAACCAAACTATACCATTTATGAAATTCTCCTTGCCCAACATCAGTTTTTACTTGCCCTGAGCAAGTGGGCAAGTGCTAGTGTCAAGCCCTGCACCGGTTGGTACTACAATTTCTCCATGAAACTAAATTTACGTTGAGGTCTATTACAAGTTCTCTGTAAAACATAATTCTACAGTACAGTATAGTTGAGTTGTCTAGTTGCAATAAAACATTTTTAAACCTTGCAATTGTTGCATGGTTGAGTTATCCAGTTATACATTCTCCACAGAACCTGATTTTTACCATATAAATGCACTTCTGTACTAAGTTACGATACCCAGTTCCTAACACAAATGATGTAGTGGTGAAATCTCAAGTTCCTAATTTAAAAGGAGTTTTCCATAAAACATGATTTTAAAATACATGAGTTGTCCACTACCAAAAGAGCTCTTGATAAAAGCTCATTATTACATGGCTGTATAATTGAGTTCGCCAGTTCCTTAAACAAGGGCTTGTTTCATGAAAGAGCCTTAGCTATGTACATTTTCAGGTGTCGAAGCTAGGGTGCAATTATCTCCGCATTTCAGATAGAGCGTCGATAGTGGCCGTTGGAAATTTAAAAACTTTCAGGCCTGGTCACGCAGGACACGACTAGACCCACGAATACAGTACGCATTGGTATGAATCTATGGCAAGCCGTTTTAAGATTTATTCCCATTTCTTGATATCAAGAATTGAATTATTGATATCAAGAATGCATTTCTTGATATCAAGAATTACCAATGCTTAACAACAGAAAAGTATTTCTTGATATCAAGAATGCGTTTCTTGATATCAAGAATTTGATTTCTTGATATCAAGAATTCAATTCTTGATATCAAGAAATAGGAATGAATGTTAAAAACGGCTTGCCATAGATTTGTACCAATGCGTACTGCATTCGTGGGTCTAGTCGTGTCCTGTGTGACCAGGCCTTTAGGGTCTGAATGCAGAGAACATTGCCCCCTAACTCCGTTTCTGACAACATACATGTACATAGCTAAGACCTTTTCATGAAACAAGCTGCTGTTTTACAAGCTCGATGTTTCTTTCAGTTTCTGTATAAGTTGTTGATGAAACCTCAAATTTACAGATGGTTTAGATGAGATTTGAGATGTGAGTACAAATCACAAATTCAAGTTCTAAATATAACCACATTTTACAATGTTGTATGGTTGAGTTGGTTACTAGTTTCTAATACAAGTTCTAAACAATTTTAAAATCAAGCTGTACTTTGTAAAGTTGAGATGCTATTCCTAATTTTAAAAATTCTTCAAAAAAACCCAAAATTTACCATGTTGTATGGCCGAGTTGTCCGGTTTTTATTTTTGCTACAAGATTTTGATAATAAACCTCACATTACACTATTGTATACATGTAGTTGAGATGCCAGTTTCAAATAAAGGTTATCAGTAAAATCTCCAAGTGCCAAATTAAGTTGCAAGTTGTAAGTTGAATCCACTTGTCTTAGATCTTTAGACAAGTTCACATGAATATCATAATACGATGAATAGAATGGATTCAGGTTCAACTAGATGGATCTTCGACTGCGCGCAGTCGAAAATTATGCCTCCGCTATCACGCGATTTGAATATCCAGCCTAAATTGATATGCACTGAATTTTTTTAAATTTTTAAATTTTTCATATATTTTGGGTCCTGTGACCTTGACCATATGACCCCAACTTTTGATGGCTAAATTGGCTCCCTAAGAAACATTCAGGTACCAAGTTTGATTGAAATCTGACATTTAGTTCTTGAGATTTTGCCATTACAAGCCATTTTCACATATGAGTCCTGTGACCTTGGACCTCCAAATCTAATCAGATCATTGCCACCCCAATATGTACACTAATACCAAGTTTAAAATTGATCCATCAACCAGTTCTTGAGATATAGAACAAGACATTTTTGCAAATTGAGCCCTGTGACCTTGACCTTTGACCTCATGAACCCCAAAATCTAATCAGATCATTGCCACCCCAATATGTACACTCATACCAAATTTGAAATTGATTCGTCAACTGGTTCGTGAGATATCGCGAGAACGAGGCATTTTTGCATATATATTGAGTCCAGTGACCTTGACCTTTGACCCCATGACCCCTAAAATCTAATCAGATCATTGTCAGCCCAATATGTACACTCATACCAAGTTTGAAATTGATCCGTCAACCGGTTCTTGAGATATCGCGAGAAGGAGGCATTTTTGCATATATATTGAGTCCTGTGACCTTGACCTTTGACCTCATGACCCCTAAAATCTAATCAGATCATTGTCACCCCAATATGTACACTCATACCAAGTTTGAAATTGATCCGTCAACCCGTTCTTGAGATATCGCGAGAACGAAAACCTGACGTACGGACGGACGGACGGACGTACGGACGGACGGATGGACAACCCGAAAACATAATGCCTCCGGCCACTTCGTTGGCGGAGGCATAAAAATTAATTTTGACTGTCCACACAACGCATTCCAATATATCTATTGTACGCAACCGTCGCAACGGATAGGTTGATATCTTGTTGGTCTTCCGGTCGTAATACAAAATCAATAGATCTTTTTTCTATAAGTGTTGTGCCTACTGTCGATAATAGCAATTGGAGTTTTAACACTACACTATGCTGCAATCACTTTCAGTGAACATGTGGTTGCTGAGCATTTGGACATACATGTATCATATGTATTGGTTGTTGACCGCTGGTCATCGTCTGGGCTGCTTGTTGAGCAGCATTCGTTGGCAACCCTTCTACACTCTCACCCAGTCATCCTTTAATTGGTGCCTGAAAGTGTGTAAGTTTTGTGCTTTGGAGGGGTAATACTATGCTGCAATCACTTTCATTGAATGTTTGGTTGCTGGACATTTGGTATCATATGTGTTGGTTGTTGACCACTGGTCATAGTCTGCGATGCTTGTTGGGCAGCATTCGCTGGCAACCCATCTACGCTCTCCCCCTTTAATTTGTGCCTGAACATGTGACCGGTGAAGCTATAGTCGAGGCCGAATGTTTTATGACAGATGGGACAGGAGAACGTCCTTTTCTCTTCATGGGTGTTGCGGAGATGCATCTGTAGGCCATTGTTCGTCGTGAACCCCTTCCCGCAATTCATGCAGACAAACGGTCGTATCCCCTTGTGCTTTAGCTCATGTTTTTTCAGTCCGCTGCGGTCAGGGAACCCCTTGTTGCACGTGGAGCAAAAGAAACGCATGGGGCGCGTGCGATGCATCCGCCTCTTGTGCTGGTTCACCGCTGCCTTCACCCGGAAGCCCCGTCCGCACACGTCACATTTGAATGGTTTCAGCCCCGTGTGCTCGCCCATGTGGTTGTTGAGGGCGCTCTCCGATGCGAAGGATCGTGAACATTCCGTGCAGCGGTAGAACCAGTGCCGCTCGTGATTCTTGAGGTGGTTGACTAACTGCGCCTTGGTTACGAAGACCTTCGTGCAGTCCGTGCACTTGAACGTCCCCGTTCCCTCGTGCTTTTCCTTCTCGTGTCTGATGACGAGGAGTTTGTACGCGTAGCGCTTGGGGCAGTAGCGGCACTTGAAGGGTTTGGGTTTGATGTAATAATCTGCAGACTTGCCCAACATATCTTTAGGTTCTTCCTGCGGTTTGCGTGTCGCTGCGATCCGACTCCCGATGGACTTCTTATTGAGTTTATCTGGGTTCTTTAGATTATCTGTGATCTTCTTCATTTCATCAACATTTTGGTCAATGTTTCCACCAATTTCCTCACAAACATTCTTTATGTCTTGAGCATCATCTTGAGATTCATTGCTTTCCATACTTTCTGTGTCTGATTTAAAATCATCGCTCGTCTCACCGTGAGTCTTCTCGTGATCTAAGCACTCCCGCTTTTCATCGAACTTGACACCGCAGAACTTGCAAGTGAAGCCGCGTTCAACGTCTGAGATGCCGTGCATGGCCCGCTCGTGCCTATCCAGGTTCCCCCGCTTCTTGAACTCCATATCACACTTCGTGCACTTGTACACCCGGACATCGTGCTCTGCCATGTGCTTGGTGAGCATGAATGCATTCTTCTGCCGCACCCCACAAACTGGACAAACTTCTTCCTGGAAGGTCTCGTGGAACATCGCGTGCGCCTCCAACCGTCCCTCAGACTGGAAGGCTTTTCCGCACACGGTACAGACGAAGTGCCACTCCAGAGAATCCACCTCGCCCGGCTCTACTCCTTTCACCACAACTTTCTTCCTGACTGTGACGTCGCTGCGGATACTGTTTTTGTCATCCTCTGCTTTTGATCCTCTTAGCCTCCATGTGACTGCAGGACAGAGTTCATTGTTCGCATAAAGCTCGTGATCTATCTTGTCGTGTCGCAACAAAGCCTTTGCCGATGAGAATTGTTGCTCACATTTGCTGCACTGGAACGAAGTCATCACTGCAAAGAGAACAAGGTAATAAGAATAGTGAAAAGGTGACACATGTCATTCGGGGGATCTACTTCTTCTCTTCCTCTTCTTATTTTGGTTAATCTGCCTCCTTCTGCCTCCTTCACTCCTAAAATGGCATATTTGGCGTATTTGTTCAATCTATCTATTCTATAATATTTTTATTGCTAAATTTGTTTATCCTAGAGAAAATCATTATTGACAAATAGAAAATGGCACCTTCATCTTACTTTAGCTCTGTGCCAGGAGCAATGTCTTTTGTGACCCGGAAGTAGATGTCACCCAGAAACAACAAAACTAAACAAAAAATAACAATACCTTCATCATAGTTGAGGTCATTCAACCCCAGCTTGAAGCCTACAAGTTCCCTGTATGCCTCGCTGTAGAACACCCTCAGCTCTGTACCAGGTTCAATGTCCTTCGTGACCCGGAAGTAGATGTCACCCAGTGTCTGGAAGGCCTCAAGGTTCTGCTCAGCAGCGGTTCGGGCACAGCGGATGAAGGACATCATGTTGGGGGAGCCCTTCCTTCTACCATCAACGTACAGGAACACCTTCCCTCTAAGACAGAGCTGCAGTGGGGACAACATACCCAAAATAAGAATTTGTCTGCTACTGACTGAATGGGAAAACAAATATGTATACAGGGCTCGACACTCGCACTGGCCTGCTGGCCTGGGGCCAGTGAAAATTCACTTCGGGCCAGCAAAAATGTATAAAAGTCATATTTTGGTGGCCCGATCGGGCAAGTAGATTTTCAACCCGATATTTGTTTTCTTTGTTTTCTTCCATGCTATGCTTTATCTATAATAATTGGTTTGATCAGGAAAGAGTGACATTTTGAAAAGTAAAAAGTTTACTCAGGAAATTATATTTTCGGGCCAGTACATTTTTCTTCCGGGCCACCAGAAATGGGGAAGAAATGATTTCACTGGCCCGATCGGGCCACTGACAAAAAAGGTAAGTGTGGAGCCCTGATGTATACTGCACACACGTGAAGTTCTGGCTCTGCCATGGTTAGGGTGCAGCAGATAAAGGACATCATGTCGGGGGAACCCTTCCTCCTGCCATTAACGTACAGGAAAACCTTACCTCTTAGACAAAGCTGATAAAAGATAAGTTCAAAGCATTAAAAACTCTATAAATGAGAACTCAATGTGAACAGGGAGATATATTATTCAATTCCTTTGCAGCTAGCAAACAGACAACACATTCCATTTTAGACATTTTAAAAACAATTTTTTTTGTTTTTCTTTTTTGGTTTTGGGCCACCAAAGCTTGATCAGTCTTGAGTTTACGTGCCAAATAGAGGCTACCATGGAAAAACCTTCCTAGCCTTGAACATAAGTACCTTGATAGTACATACCTCCCATGTTGATTCTTTACGTGAACCTGCTGCCTCATCCAGAAGATTGCCATCGTAGGGTCCAAAGACAGTCCCCTCCTCCACTTTTCTCTTGGCCTCAACGCCACAAATGTTCTCCTTGTCACCCCCTTCATACCTGAAGGCAAGAAACTCTGGCAGTTCATCCTCCGGCTTTGTCTTCCTTCTAGATTTGCTGTCTTTCGATTTAGTCGTCTTCTTCTTTGGAAGCAATGCAGGATGGAGAGAGCTGTTCAGGAGAGAGAGTCCAGACTCTGTCAGCACATGCTTCCTTGACAGTTGTTGCACTGCCTCCTCTGATGGTGCATTTTGTGATATTCCTAGTACACTGCCAAACGTAACGGTTTGGGGGCTTGTCCGGGTGTCTGACAAATTGACCAAGGTTTCTGCAACATCATTTGTGGCTGACTGAGGTCCTCTGGACAGTTGTTTCAGGATGTTGTTGGCACCAGGAATTTGAGCGCTGCCCTGAATACTTTGGGATAAGTCCACCAGCGTAGTGCTAGCTGCTTGTTCAGACCTGGAGAGGCTGATGTGATGAGGGAAGGTGGGTGCCTGGCTTGAGGGCTGCTGCAGGTGAGGTGGTTGGTGGTGGGGATCCCTTTGGGAGAAGCCGAGAGCTTGCTCACTTGATGTGTGCAGAGGGATGTTTGAGCTTTCAGCAACTGGTACGGAACCTGTTTTTACACACAAACACACACAAATTAAAGAAGTTACACGAACTAGGATTTACATAACATTTCCGCATAATATTTGGTGGCCCGAAACGATGATTAATTGTCCCCTGAATTGCATTTTATTTTGGAACTGTTTACTATTCAAATTATTCTACCAACTAGATACAAAATGTGATGATGGATGAGGAGTCGAACAGAATAACAGAGAAACAAAAACAACAAAATAAAATTGATTTTGGGGACTTCTTTTCAAGCCCACCTGAATGAAATAGCTATGCATTGAACTCTATAGATTCAAAGTTACAAATGCTCTTTTGGCATTTCATGGAGGGCTAAACTGCCCTGAGCCCTGTGTATTTTGCACCTTTTTTAAAAATCTCTGGTATTTGCCCAGTGGCCGAGAGCACGATCATGACCCAGGACCAGCCCTAGTTCCACTGATCTCCTTGTGTACATCCTTTACGGTTGAATGAGCAAGGGCGGTATGTGTGCTCTGCTACGTTCTGTTGATTTGTATGCAATTCTAGCATATTTACATCAATGAGTTAGAGCCAATGATACTAATTACCATGGTAAATGTCGCTGGTCCGTAATCGGGCCCCTGCCCCCTGGCTAACAAATGAACCTACCTGGAAAGGCCTGCAGGAGACCCTGGCTTGGCTGCTCCGTGTTGGTGTAATCCTCACGACTCCTGAGCTGCTCAGACTGATTCAAGATGAAGGGAACCTGCTGCGTGGCGGTCAGAAGGGATGGGTGGTAGGCAAGCTGGTGGGGATAGTGGGGCATGTGCTGCGGGTGCTGCTGCTGCTGCTGCATCAACAGTTGCTGATGCCGTTTGCGATCCTCCGACTCTCTCTCTGCGCCATAGTATCCCTGTTGACTGGCATCTCGATAGTGTTGATCCATCTTTTTTCATCTAAGCTTTAAGAGGCTTCTGCTGGTATTTGGCAAAGAAAAAAAAATTATTATTTGGGTTAAAGATAAACAAGAGCAAGATCGTATTAAACAAAATTTCACTTGCCTGAATGGGCAATCATTATCCTAGAGACTTTTTATTATCCATTTGTTTGGTTTGGGACTTTAGGTATATATATATACAAACTTGTTAGAAATCATGATTTTACTTGCTTGCTAGATTGGGCAACAAGGAAAGAAAAAGTTAATTTTTGGTTTCAAGCAGGAAATTACAAATCATCCAGCTCCGATAGAGGGGGAACAGACATGCATAGATTAATTTTTAATTTAGCACTGTACACGTAAATACATACACTACACTACACTCGACCAAACAGTATGAAAATACACCTGCGTAGTGCGTACCAATGCATAATGCATACCATTTTTAATATTTTGTGTTGTGGGAACGACTGGATAGCGCGACTCGCGCAACGAACGGTCACATATCATTATTATCGGGAATTTGATTACTGAAAAACGGATTAAATGCAACAAAATAAGCGTTAAAAAGACGCTAACCATGCAGTGGGGCATCTGAGATTGGTGAGTTTATGTATCATAGATTTCTTAAATTTACGTTGAAACGTTGCAAATTACTGCAAAATATGCATATTAATAACGGGTTATGTAGATGTAGTTCAAAATTACTTCCATTCCGAATTCCTTAAAACAACCTGTACAAGTGGATAACGCTGTTAATGGTGGGCGTGAATTATAGCGTCTAGCGTTAGAAGGGCCGACAGTCAAATATTGCAATTAAATGTAAAAACGCTAGATATTATGTCGATCTAGTATGCACTCGGTCTCAGCTCAAAATCAAAATCAAATCAAACACCATCAAAATATCATCCTAAATTAAATACATGCAATGTCAATATCATTAGTTTATATATGACACATTATTGTACATCCTGCATGACCCTTTCAAATGAATTATATAGTTTCTCTTCATTTTAATAACTGAAACGAGACTAGATCATCTTTACCGTCACAAGTCTCACCCCATAGAGTATCCGAATTCGCACACTGTCACAAATTAATACATGTGGGACTGGCCCACATTCGCATCGAAATCAGAGAAGCTCTTAGTTCCTTTGATTTCATTCTCTTTACTAAATCTGGCATAGTATGATTTAGGTCCTGACAATAATCGATCAGATTGGCGTTGATCTAGTGTTCAGGAGGTTAAATATATCTTACCGATGGTTCCAAATGACAATTTTGCTCTCCAACTTTCTTCAATGTTTACCGACTACACAAACAAAACAACAACAGGACTCGGGGGCGCGGCCTCGAGCTCAGGGGGGGGGGGGGGGGGGGGTCATTGAGTTAAATATTTTGGTTGAAGGATCATGATTATGGGTGAGTTTAAAGGGTAAATGACAGTAGTGGGAAACGCCCCACACAAACAAAATTGAATGTACGCTCTTATTACCAACCATATGAAAGAATATGGGATTATGAAAAATTGGCCAGGAAACCGCCTACTATAAATTGATATATTTGCAAAATTATAAAACTGATTTACTGCAAATCCTACCGCCAACGCGGAATCGCGCCATACGCTACGTGCAAAATAACTTGTGGTCTCACACCGTGGTTTCCGGTACGCGGGCCTGTCCCCAGCTTTTCGATATCTCCAGCCCAGCGCTAGCAACGCGGACAGGTGCGAACGGGCAGTGGATTTATAAATTTCACTGGCGGCCATTGGATTTCTTCCGATATTTCTGCATTTAACGATGCTTAGGTTAAGATTTTACAACACAAGCCCTTTTTACCTAAAAAGGTACCCTCAAGTTTTGTGTGTTTTTTTTCTAATGAGAGCTGAAAACCAACCCAGGCCTGGCATGCAGCTGTTTGTTAAAAATGCTGAGGAGCTCTATACTCTATACTCTTGATAGAAACCATTACATATAGGACTATTTGTTTACAGCTTCAATTACATACGAAATGTCTCCTGCATTTTATTGATTTGCCGCTTTGGGGGGAATATGTTTTTGCATACGATTTTTAATTTTGTTTATTATAGACCAAATACAAAAGTCTGGTTTAAGGATTTTGTCAAAAATCGAACCGCACTGTTAATGTTTATACCCACTGAAATAGTACATCGATCATTACATAAAAATCATAAAATGATAAAATTCTATGTCAGTGAATATAATGATATTTTATCATTCATGGAAACATTATCTTTACTTTTCAAACTGAGCTAATGTCTGCAATGAAATATGTATGCACGAGCTACCGAGCTACCGACAAGAATAATATTTCTTTATCGGGCAACAATATTTTCTACTAGGGGAGTAGGGGAACATATTTGGCAAATTGTCACTCATCACAGTGGAATCATGATTTTATTTATGCGGTGCTGGCCCAGAGAGTCTACTATATGTGCTGGCCTAGTCTATAATTGTATAGCCTCGGCCGGACCTCGGACACGGACACGGACACCCCCCCCCCCCCCGGCCCCCCGCTCCCGCCCCCCCCCCCCCCCCTAATATAATATTGATGCGATGTCCGTCCACAGCTGCTGTAGTTGTTGTTGTTTTGTTTGTGGGGTCGGGATCGGAACCACTGAAATGAAAATTCCTCTTTTGAAAATATTGGTAAGATATTCAACTTTCATGAATGTATCGAATAATAGCTTGATTGATTGCTGACAATATAACAATGACCTAACTGAACTCAACTGGCAGAAAAATGGAAATTTATCGAGGATCTCGGATCTGATGTGATGGTAACCCAGTCCCACATGTATTAATGTATGTGAGTGTACGAATTCGGATACGTATTTGAGTGAGATTTGCGACATGTTTTTGTATCGAATTCTGGCATGAATAATGGCTTTAAACTCATGACAATTTTTCAACAGCGTGATACAGCATTTCTCACGCAGGAACTGATACTAAAATCTAATGGATTTTTAGTTTTAATGCATTTTTGAGGGGCATTATGGAATATGGGGAGGCACTCCTTTCAAACAGGCAACAAGCAGTAACAGTAAATGGATCGAGATCATCTTGGAGGGCAGTAACATCTGGTGTACCCCAAGGATCGGTGATCGGTCCAACCCTGTTCCTGCTTTACATCAACGACATCACTGAGAACATCCAGTCCAGAATGCGCCTGTTTGCAGATGACAGTGTGATCTACCGTGACATATCATCCGAAGACGACCACAGTATCTTACAACAAGACCTACACACCTTGGCAGATTGGTCCACCAAGTGGCTCATGGCATTTAACATCAGCAAATGTGCTAGCCTCACCATCTCCAGGAAGCACAAGCCTAGCATCCATGAGTACTACCTGCACAATGAGACCATCCCAAGGGTAGAACAATACAAGTACCTAGGAGTTACTGTTTCAAAGGACCTCCGTTGGGCTTCTCACTGCCAGACCATCTTGCACAAGGCCAACAGAACCCTAGGACTGCTGCGGCGAACACTGTCCCCATGCTCGAAAGAAGTGAAGAACAGGGCATACCTGGCCCTTGTACGCCCGCAACTTGAGTATGGCTCCGAAGCCTGGAACCCGTACAACTCCACTTCAATTCAAGGGATAGAGCGAGTGCAGAGAGCAGCAGCCCGCTTTGTGCATCAAGACTACAGGAGGAGCACATCAGCCTCTGCACTTGTAACTGCACTTGATTGGGACCTCCTGCACACACGCCGGATCCTTGCACAGACTACCGTGCTGTTCAAAATTCACCATGCACTTGTCAGCATCTCACCTCCAGTCCTCATCGTACCAGCCTCGTACTTTGGGAGAAACGACCACAACCTCAAATACTCAATACCACAAGCCACAATAGACCCCTACAAATTCTCCTTCTACCCACGATCCATTCGAATCTGGAATCAACTACCAAGCATAGCAGTCAACTCAACATCTGTGACTGCTTTCCAGAAGGCTGCCCTACCAGCTCTTAGATGCATGCAGCCTCCGGTGGGATCCAGGATGCTGTAGATCAGAGCTTGGTTTTTACTTGCACTTAAACACTCCATTTCTTATTGTATATAATGGACATTCACCTACACTGTAAATACCCTCACTTTTCATGTCGGCCATTGACGTCACATCACTAGTCATCCCAGTTTAGCTTCCCCAGTGAGCTGCTATAGGGATTATCTCTTCAAGGTTCAAGGGACATTTTCTGAGAATTCTGACTTCTGTTAGGGAGAACGACCGAATACCGCAATCACGCATTTGTATCTGCTAACACGCAAAACTTTGCTACAAAAAACCTAGGGTAGAATTCATATTTTTCAATATTTTACCATGAAATTGGTATCCTCTTGAAGCTTAATCCTTCCCTGATCTGGATATAGCATTAGTTGTTCCTAAATCGATGTTTTAACACCCGAAAAAACAATCTGAATGCGCAGTGAGTTAGGAGACTTCGCGGTAGTCCCGGTAGCGACTGCACTTGAAAACTTCATTTTGCTACCACAGTGCATAAATTTTCCCAACTTCCATGCCAGAGTAGGGGGTTCGTAAACTCCCTCTACGTTGAATTTGAGGCCATTGTCATGTAGAGCAGAATCTGATCTTTCGAATGACACCAAATTCGCCGGAATTTTTTGGAATTTTCACCTTGCAAATTGATTTTTTTGAAGGATTGTTTTGCTGACATTTTTGCATCGATTTTCGGCACAAAAATTCGACGAAAAATCGTTTAAAACTGGAGGAAGGAATCTGAAAAAGGTATGGAAAAGTAGTATTTTATGAAAGTGTGTTGATTTCTCTACACATTGAAATACATTACTATGGGAGTAGTAATAGCGCTAAGCTGCGATCATCCAATGTAAACAAATTGCCCAGTACTGATTTTGATATTTTTAGCCATGTTGAGGCATACGTTTTCTATTTATAGCGCTGGGGCACGCGCAGAGCATAGTTACCGTCCATTGGCTGAAACTGGCAGAACCAAACTTTGTACCTTCTACCTCTAAAATTGGAATATCTCCACTAATATTGAAGCTAATAAGTTGATTTAAGCACCATTATTTTTCTCACTTTACAAGCTTTCCAATGATATTACGTTTGTTGAGGTTCCTTCAACAAATCCAAAAGTCACCGAACTCCCTACTTCTGTGGTGTGACTGTGAGTGATGTGAGTGAATAATCATCGTCATTGACACAGACTGACGGCAGTCGCGTAGAACATAAACATGCACATGCTCACTCTAGATGAGTTATTTGTGTTTGTGTTTAGAATTCACACCAGTGTTGCCAACTCCTCTGAACAGAAACTCGCTGCAGCACCTGCCCATGGAAAAACAAGCGACGCGACTTCAAATTCAATCATGCAAAAACAAGCGGACTCAGAAAAATCACCTTGCAAGTGACGGAATATCATTGATCGACGACGATGCAGAATACATATGTCTCTTTATCCACACGCACTCTTAAAATCGTCGTGCGAGCGCGCAAATTACACGTCCCTGTCCGTGCGCGGCCATTCAGTTATTATTTCATGAAAAAAAAACAAGGAACACCTGAAAACAAGCCCAATATAATTATAAGGCAACCCATGACTACAAAATAGCTGTGTTTGTGGCCACAGCATGTTTTCATGGTGTCTTACAATACAGTACTAAAAATGCCCCCAAATTTACTCTAAACAGAGCTAGGCAGAAAAGGGTCCTTTTAAACGGTCCCCCTAAAAAAAAATTGGGCTAGGGTCTCTGGAGATTACATCTTAAACATAATCAAGCAGTCCTGAATGGGTTAAAATACTGGAGTATTAAATTGCAAATAATCCCAAATGAAATGAAACAATCCTGAAATAGAATGAAGAAAAAAAAAGAACTTCTAATTTCTACTTTGCTCTCCTGTATATCTTTTCAGGTGGATTTGTGACTTGGCAAAGAACTAACGGCAGCTTCAAGAAGCTTGAATCTATAACTAAGAGATGGATCAACACTATCGAGATGCCAGTCACCAGGGATACTATGGCGCAGAGAGAGAGTCAGACGATCGCAAACGCCAACAGCAACTGTTGCTGCAGCAGCAGCAGCACTTGCAGCATGTGCCCCACTATCCCCACCAGCTTGGATACCACCCTGCTCTTCTGTCCGCCGCGCAGCAGGTTCCCTTCATCTTGAGCCAGTCGGACCAGCTCAGGAATCGTGGAGATTATAGCAGCAGCGATCAACCGAGTCAGGCTCTCCTGCAGTCATCCTTCCAAGGTACGTAAACACTAACCCATTAACCCTCTGTGTACTGCAAGTCAAGTCACAACACCCCTAAAAATCAGATCTATTGATTTGTACTTAATGCACACAATAGATAAGCTGCGCTATACAAATGTTCATATTATTATTATTATTATTATTAGTGGGTTTAACAAACTTCATTGGCACTTGACTCCCACCAAGCTTTTTATTTTATTGAAGATGAATAGAGAGGGGGGGGGGGGGGGGGGGTTAAGCTATTCAGGTGAACTTGTCAAAGTTACAGGAACAAATTGATTCTTCCGATTGAATTAGGTTGCAATTTAGGCCATGCAGAGATTTGTTTTCATTTGATAATTTTAATTTAATTGGATTCTGGCTAGTCTCTGATAAAGGAATGCAAAGCAAAAACAATATAATATTGAAAGAAATGAAAGGAAAATATATACATGTCTACATTTACATTTTAAAATGCTACAATTGTTAATGTTTTAAGTATCAACAAAACATTTGTTATAATGTGAAAACGTATAATTATTCTAAACAGGTACTGGTCCAGTGGCTGGAGGCTCAAGCATCCCTCTGCACACATCCAGTGAGCAGACTCTTAGCTTCGCCCCAAGGGATCCCCACCACCAACCACCGCACCTGCAGCAGCCCTCAAGCCAGGCACCCACCTTCCCTCATCACATCAGTGTGTCCAGGTCAGGGCAGACAGCTACCACTACTCTCGTAGAATTGTCCCAAAGCAGTCAGAGCAATGCTCAAAATGCTGGTGCTAATGTCATGGAACAAATGTCCAGAGGGCCACAATCAACTCTAAGTTCTGCTGATAACCCACAGATGAACTCATCAAAGATCAATGCCTGCTACCCAATCCATCCCGTCACTCAGAAGGATGCCTTCGTTGGGGACTCCAGGACAAGCCCGGAAGATGTTACATGTAATAATGTACAGTCGCAACATACAGTTCAAAGCGACGCTTTAGTTCAGAAAGACGTTTTAGTGCAGAAGGATGCTTTATCTCAAAAGGATGCCTTAAATCAGAAGCGTATGTTACTTCATAAGAGCATTGTAGCAGGAACGTTGGTCAATTTGACTGACTCCCGGACAAGCCCCCAAAATGTTACATGTGACAGTATACCATCAGGACAAAGTGTGCGACATCTGTCAAAAAAGCATGTGCTTACAGAGTCTGGACTCTCTCAACTGAACAGCTCTCTCCATCCTGCGTTGATTCCAAAGAAGAAGACGTCTAAATCGAAAGACAGCAAGTCGAGAAAGAAGACAAAGCCGGAGGATGAACTGCCAGAGTTTCTTGCCTTCAGGTATGAAGCAGGTGACAAGGAGAACATTCATGGAGTTGAGGCCAAGAGAACAGTGGAGGAGGGGACTGTCTTTGGACCCTACGATGGCAATCTTGTGGATGAGGCTGGTGGGGCACGTAAAGAATCAACGTGGGAGGTATGTGTGAAGGTTCATTGCCAAACATATTTATGTATTGTAGACCAAAACTGTTTCCAAGAACAATGTTGCATCTTTATATGCTTAATTTTACATAACTTAAATATGTATGTCTTTAGTTTGACATACTTAACAAAAGCTCTAGGAGTCTAAGTATGAAGGAGAAAGTTATCTCTATATTTTGAAGTCAAGGAGAATGGCAGAATCTTTTAGACCTTCTAATCACTCAGTTTGTTAATGTTTTGAACTGATTCAACCACAGCTGTCTTGGAGGGAAGGTGTTCCTTTAATGCCAGGAAGAAGGGTTCCCCAAAAACATGATGTCTGAGGCAGGCCATTAAAATTATTGAATCCTTTTCACAGCTCTCTTTCTGTTAAGCAAGGTGACTCCATCACAGCTGTTTAAAGAAAGTCTCCAACAATTGAGAATACAAATGTTCTTACAATCTGCTTTATTATATTCTCCACCACAGCTCTGTCTTAGAGGGATGGTGTTCCTGTACGTTGATGGCAGGAGGAAGGGTTCCCCCAACATGATGTCTTTTATCCGCTGTGCCCGAACCCAGGCAGAGCAGAACCTTGAGGCCTTCCAGACACTGGGTGACATCTACTTCCGGGTCACGAAGGAAATTGCACCGGGTACAGAGCTGCGGGTGTTCTACAGTGAGGCTTACAGGGAACTTATAGGATTCAAGCTGGGGCTGAATGACCTCAACTATGATGAAGGTATTGTTATTGTGTATTTTTTATTATCTCAAAAGTTATTGTTTGGTTTCTGGGTGACATCTACTTCCGGGATATTTGGGTTCTCGGTTCCAAATTATTATTTTTTTTTTTTTGTCCCAGGCATCCACTGAGTTACCTTGTTTGCTTCAATCGTGGGTGGAAAGAGCTGAACAAAAATGAACATACTTTGAATAGATCTGCTAAAAGCTAATCTTATCCATCTCCTTATGCAAGAATGATAGTCCAGCAGAAAGAGAGAAAACATTAATTTTTAAATGTTTATATTACTGTTAAATGTAAAAAAGGAATATCAAGACATATTCGGGTAACTGAGGCAAATGTAAGGGGTGCAGATTAAAAGAAGAACATTTGATATGTTTTTTTTGTGTGTGTCTCTAATTATCTTACAATCTTATTTGCTTGTTTTGGTTACAGAGACAGACTCCTTCCAGTGCACCAAGTGCAAGAGGAAGTTCTCATCGGCAAAAGCTGCAGTGCGACATCACAAGATAGATCATGAGGCAAACGGGGTCAATGAACTTTGTCCTGTGGTAACCTGGAAGCTAAGGGGGTCAAAATCAGAGAACACCAAGTTAAGGAAAGCAGAGAAGACTGAAAAAATAAGAACAGAGAACGCAAGAGTGGTAAAAGCAGAGCTTGACAAGTGCATCAGTGAGAAAATAGATGGGAAGAACGATATGGCAGGGGATTCCGAGGAAGAGGAGTTGGGTGATCAGGATTCCCCCAAATGGCACTTTGTCTGTACGGTTTGCGGGAAGGCATTTCCGTCAGAAGGCAGGTTGGAAGCGCACGCGATGTTCCACGAGACTTCGCAGGAACAAGTGTGTCCTGTTTGCGGGGTTCGGCAGAAAAATGCCCATGCACTCACAAAGCACATGGACGAGCACAGTGTTCGGGCGAATACCTGCGCAAGGTGCGGAAAGGAGTTTAAGAAGCGGAGTAACCTCTACAGGCACGAACGAGTCATACACGGCATATCCGTTGAGAGAAAGCGATTCACCTGCAAATTCTGTGGCAGCAAGTTTGCTAAAAAGCGAGAGTGCTCGAATCATGAAAAGACTCACAGTGAGTCCGAAGACAATGTAAAAAATGAGGAAGAAAATGTTGAAATACAAACTGGTGTAAAGGGAGCATCAAAAGAGACTAATATTAATGTTAATGCAGAGGTTAATGTCAGCATACTTGCCAATGAGGAAAATACTAATGAAATGAAAGACAAAGTGCAGGACAAAGTTACTAAGAAATCCACAGGAAGTCGTATCACAGCGCCACGTAAACCTCGAAGACAAATTAAGCCACCACCGCCACCAGAACACAGAGATATGTTGGGCAAGTCTGCAGACTATTACATCAAGCCCAAACCCTACAAGTGCCGCTACTGCCCCAAGCGCTACGCAGACAAACCGCGCGTCATGACGCACGAGAAGGAAAAGCACGAGGGAACGGGGACGTTCAAGTGCACGGACTGCACAAGGGTCTTTGTGAACAAGACACGGTTCATCAACCACCTCAAGGACCACGAGCGCAACTGGCTCTACCGCTGCTCGCTCTGTTCCCGATCCTTCGCATCGGAAAGCGCCCTCAACAACCACCAGGGCGAACACACGGGGTTGAAGCCATTCAAATGCGACGTGTGCGGGCGGGGCTTCCGGGTGAAGAAGGCTGTGTACCAGCACAAGACGCGGATGCACCGCACGCGCCCTATGCGTTTCTTCTGCCCTGTGTGCAACAAGGGGTTTCCCGACCGCGGCGGACTGAAGAAGCACGAGTACCGTCACAAGGGAATCCGACCCTTCGTGTGCCTGACGTGCGGTAAGGGGTTCACGGTGAAACACAGCTTGCAGATACATGTCCGAAACGCGCATGGAGAGACGAAGCCCTTCACCTGCCCCATCTGCCAGAAGACATTCAGTGTCAATCACAGCTTCACTGGACACATGTTCAGGCACCAACTGAAGGGTGAGGGTGTAGAACAGGCTGGGACAAATGTGGTTCAACAACCAGGAGAGTCGGATCCAAGTGGCCTGCAAGCAATGTAAACAATACCATATGTCCAGCAACCGATGTGCCATTGTATTGATAGAAGGTGTTTCTAAAAGACCACCTGTCAGAAGACATTCAGTGTTAATCACAGCTTTACTGGACACATGTTCAGGCACCAACTGAAGGGTGAGGGTGTAGAACAGCCAAGGGCAAGTGGAGTTCAACAAATGGAGAGTCAAATCCAACTGGTCAGCAAGGAAGCTATACAATATAAAATGTCCAGCAACCAAGCGTCTGATTAAAGTGAATGTCCCATTATCACGGGCGTAGCGACTTACGTAATATCTATTCATCAGGGGGGGGATGAATGAATAGATCATCCCCCCCCCCCCCCAGTTGAATGGGTATCAATGACATGTCTACGCCCGTGCCCATTATCATTATGTAAATTCATGAATTCATGTACAAGGCATTTTTAGACAAACTCATGTGATGTGCCAAAAAAGGAGTTTTGTGCCTAAAAGTAATAAAGAGTACTGTTTCTTTTGGAAAAAATTCATCTGAAATTTTATAATTGGTCCTTTCTATAGGAACCTATGAGATCATTTTCAGCATTTATTTTTAATTATGACAAATACATTGTATTGCTGTTGAATCATGCAAATATAACTCTGGGATTGGTATTTCAACCATATTCATGTCGGCTACAAAAGATGTTTGTGAAACTTTAAAATGCAAGTTACCAGAACTTTTAGTCTCATATGGGCAATTCCGTATGAGAGAAGGCAAAAACACCACATCTCAAAGTTGAGCAATCTTCCCTAAATCAAACTGTTATCAATAGAGGAAAACTTGAATTTTAGGAAACTGAAAACCGTTTGTATATAGCTCGATTGGTTTTTCAAATATTTCTGCTTGAATTGAACAGAAATTTATGACCTTTTATTCATAAATCAGCTTCATTTTGTGAAAATAAAGTGAATCTTTTAATTCAATGACTGTTTCTGCTCATTTTCTCATATTTTCCATACGATGTTGTAACAATCACAAATTGTAAAGCATGGGCAGTAACTTCATTGCATATTTTTTTGAGAAATTTTAAAAATCTATGCACATTTGATCGTAATTCCGTTACGATAAAACGTTTTAAGTTTTTCTCAATATCTTATTACTTGTTCTTTAGTCATATCATTGTGAATTCTCTTCCTTCACCATAGTCCTAAGAACTTCCAACATAATTTTCTGAAATAATGTCACTACTTTTTCCAAAAATGGCGTAACAGTATTAGTAATTCCGTTACGTAACGGAATTACATGCACATGGTTTGTAAGGTATTGAATGATATTGCTGAAAATAACATTTTTTCTTGTTCTGAATGTAGAAATACCCTTTAAATAGCATGAACTGTAGCCCTGTAGACAATAAGTCATTATACATACATGTACTGTACAATGTTACTTTATGTGACTCATTACCTCACATGCTTCATATTGCATCAATGGTGATTTAACTAAATTGATACACGATAGATAATTTCTCTAATTTCTCCATGAACATAATAGAGATGATAATGTTCTATCATTAAATTAGTTTCCAGCAAGACCCACTTGACTGAAATTATGAAGATGCAGCAGATTCATGTTTGTACTTTAGAAAGGGAAAAACAAAAACAATAACAAAAATTTAAAAATATCCAGTAATTAGTATGACACTGGTTCTACATTTATTTTCTCACATTAATTTACATTGATGTATTTTAAGATATAAATCATACCTTCAACTTTCAAGGAGATTTAATATTAATAATTTTGTATGTAGATTTGAATATCATTGATCAGTTAAGGGCTCATAACGCACCATTAATTATGTAAATTTGTATTAAACTGAAGCATATATAATCAAACATAAATACAGAATAGGCTTCAAGATATTCAAAACTACATAATACAGGCTAAGATATGTTTTATTCATTATCATAAAGTCAGAATTCATTGAGTGTTCAGTGTGCTTCTGTATGCAGATCAAAGAAGATGTACAAAGTATTTGCATTTTCAAATGGGAATTCCTAAAGGTGTCTTTCATTTTTTGCAATTCGATTTTTATATTTTATATAATATGCTAACTTTTTGTATTTGGATCATACATGTTTATATCCGTACATGTATTTCATGAAATGAATGAAAACGCATTCTAAATTGATTTGAGAGTAAATTAAGATCACTTTAGGATGAATTTTTTAAAAGAATAATTTTAGAATATATAACAAATCTTGATTTGTTTGTAATTCTGTTACGCACACACATAAATTCAGGATTTGTTCTGGTCCTTATGTAAGAGTTTAACAATGCATACATTGTTTAACACTGCATACAAATTAACAATGATACAAATTCTTTACTATAGACTGTACGCAGAAAAATGTAACCAAGAAATTGTATTTTCATGGGTGGATTCATGGGTGGATTTCACAGGCGTAATTCCGTTACAGTGATGTTCGTTTGTCTTAAGGTAATTTCAGAGGTTAAAATAGATCATTTCTGGAAAAAAGATGTACCAAATTCAAGTTTGTAACTTGAATGATAAGTTTTTATTACCAATGAAGAATTTTTTGTGGTAGCTTTTGCAGAAAATCATTACAAAGTTAGTGTTGAATAAAAGACCCCTTTCCGTTATGATTGTATTTTGGTCTCCTGACGCTACAGTGTTATAGATTTGTACCTCTAGTACCCCTGCCAGTTATTAAAGTTGTAAAAACTGTGGAAGTGAAAGGAATTTTAAATATGATTAAGAAAACAGAGCTAAAAATCACTTATATATCATTCTGTAACAGTGGAATTGCCCATTCACAATGCATTTCCATTCACACAGATTTCCAATATTCAGGAAGTTTACGAGGCTTTATAGCATTGAAAGTTGAATTATTTGACCTGTTTGTGATTTTAAATGTGTGAGTTTAAATGTTTCTTGATATTGATGATGTGCAGTTCTTTAGCATGCCACATAATGTAGGTACTTTTTTTTTTTTTTACTTTGGGTTTTTTCACAATTTAACCATTTTTCTTGAAGTAAAGGAAAAATTCAAAAATGTTGCTATTTTTTACTTCAAATATGGTTATTATTGTCAAATTATTGATTTTTGAAAAGTATTGAAGCTAAAATGTGAATTTGTTGTTGTTCATGTACCAATTTGTGGAAAAGTTGATCCCACTGCTTAAGTTGTGTAATTCCGTTACACACTTTAGTGGACATAGTTTCTAGGATTTTTCTTTCATTTAATTGATGCAATCCTTTTTAATTTCTTGCCTACTAATATAAAGCTGAAAATAAACCGAAATAAAGCTGGAGTTTAGCAATATTTTTTTTAAAATTTCACTCTTATTTGTATTTTGGCCATATTTTCATTTATTTTACACATAACAAGTTCAAAAATTGCTTTACAGATATGTCAAATTATGGTTTATATTCAAGTGCTAAATAGCCTTGATGTTTGCATTAGCATGTAAGAAAAGTTGAGTGCAAAATAATTGAGTTTTCCTTGTAACTTCCAGAGATGTAATTCCGTTACAAATTTGTGTAATTCCGTTACAGTGGTCTTTTTTCAAAAAAGTGAATTTGTGAACTTATTATTGTGTTGTTTATGCACGTACTTGTTCCAAAATGAAGTTGACATTATCAAGATACAAAAAATACATAAAATCAGTTTCAAAGTGTCTTATATTTCAGAGAAACTCAACGCAAACTTGTAGCAAAAAAAAAACTCCATTCTCCGGTAATTCCGTTACGGTCACACATATTGGTCTAGTGTGCAACAACACATGGAAGATATAAAACCATTTCCCTATCATGTTGTAGCCTGGTTACCCATACAACTTATATAAGTATCAAAATTTACTTAAGTCATGAGAATATTGCGCAGGGAATGAAATAATGAGCAAAAAACGTCTCTGAATGTAATTCCGTTATGGTGGAATTGCCCATATGCAAGATTCTGCCTGGCTCCAATGACAAAAGGCTGATCTGTATGCGTTCTTGGTTGATTACTTTAACCCCTTGCCTATGGGAACCGAGTGGGCTATGTACAAAGTCTATGAGGATTTTAGAACGGGTTAATACATTCTGTGTATAATTACAGTGAAACCTTGTTATAACGAGTATGTTAGGTCCATTGAATGACGGTACCTCGTTATATGAGATATATCGTTGTATCAGGGCTTGAAAAAACACCAAAATACATAGAACCTGGACCTGTCAATTTACCTCGCTATAAACTATCAAGTACCTCGTTGTAACTAAGGCTGTTGACGAGTCCCGGGTACCCGGGTCCCGCCGAAAAATGTCGAGTCCCGGGCGCAAAAATCGATACTCGATATCCCGAAGAAAAAAAAAAAGTCCCCTTTTTGAACGCCCGAGTTATCTGCCCACTCTCATTTTCTTTTCATTCCTTTTTCCCTCTTTGCTGTATTTTAGAAGATGATTTATTGTCATAAATGCGCTGCATTTTTGTCACTTGAATGAACATGTTTTCACAGCGGCGTGACATGCCTATAGCGAAATCAACAAATGGATAAATTTCGGGTACCCGGGACTCGCCCGAAAAATTATCGCGAGTCCCGGGTAGTAAATATACCCGAAATCGACAGCCTTAGTTGTAACACAGCTCGTTATAAAGAGGTTTAACTGTACTTTTAATTTGGCTTCCTCACTGAACTTTAATTGCCTCAACTTGCCATCATATTTTTAAAATATATTTTTTGATTATAAAAACTGTAAATTTTGCCAGCATCAAAATTGAATGATCACTCAGATATTGTAACACTGTCCAACTCGTGCATAGTCAAACCTGTGTACTATAGTGAACACAATAAACATTATACATTGACCACTGTAAAAAGGTAATGTCTAGAGACATACTCTAGGTTCCATGCTTGTCTATGTAGTGGAGCACTTTGGTGGCCACTTTTGGCAGGTTAGCTGCTATAGACAGGTCCCCACTATGACGGATTGACTTTGTGTAATGTATACCTTGTGTTCATTAGATTCTGATCTAGATTTTGTTTGAATAATGTTATATTGCTTGCAACAAAATAATTGTGCTTCAGGATATCAATCACAATATGATGCATAGTTATCTTCATAGTTGCAAAAGTGTCAGATATTTGAAGTATACATATGATGACATAAATGGTACCCTGGGGTACCAAACGTATATCCGCCATTTTGTTTAATTATTTATTTATTTTTTAGGGCTGTACCAGGGTATAGCGTGCATACAATCGCGCGCTGCACTGCATACACAACGCAATACGGTTGTGCTTCGAGTGGACACAAGATGGCGCTACACAACGCGGTACCCCGGGGTACAACGGTACCCCGGGGTACCGCGTGTGTCATCATATTATGCCGTTAAATGCAAGTTGAGTTGCATACATGTATAACACGTATGTTGGAGTTACAGTTATGAGCAGAAAAACAAAATTGGATTGTGTTTTTATAAAATACATAATAAATGTATTGTCAGAATTATCATGCACTCTCTATTATATAAAGCATGCTATTCATAAATAAAAGAATAAATATATAAATAAGTATATAAATAAACATATCTACATAAAATATGTTTCCCAATACAGTTATGAATAGAAACTAAACAACAACTGGATTGGTTTTTATAATTGTTCATGTATTATAAATGTATGTTATTTATAAAACAATTTTAAATATTTAAACATGATAATATTTCCCGATATTTGAACATGAATCTTTCTGAAAATTTGCTGAAAAATTAATGAAAGAATTGCAATGAGAATAAAGATGTCTAGGGATCTCTCTTATCTTATCAAAAAAATGAAAACGTGTGAATATTTATTATGTATGTGTCTGTGCTTCATAGCGATTTGTTCTGGTGTCAATTTACATGGGCATAGGAGCACATTTTTCTCATGGGAACTGGGGGGTGTTTCACAAAGATCCTAAGTTGAACTTAACTCTAAGTTGGACTTACAAAGTATGGAAAGCCATTCGTTTCTTTGAACAAATGTGTAAAAGTACTTTTAAAAAGCATAAATGTTGTTTCAAAGCATTAATATTTGTTCAGTATCATGGAGATTTCATGTTCTTCATGTAAATCTATGAAAAGTCTAAAATGCTTCAATTTTTGCTTTTGAATATACATTTATATTGGCTACAAATGGCTTACCATACATTTTAAGTCTAACTTAGGATCTTTGTGAAACACCCCCCTGAGGTCTTTTGCCTAAATAATAGTCCTTCTTGCTTGTTCACCTGACAAACAGAAAGAAAAAGGTCCTCTGCTATTTTGTGCCCCCAAAATGACATTTTTTAAAGGTTTAGTCCCACTCTGAAAATAACACAAATTTGCATAAATATGAGACTGCTTTGCCCAAATATGACATGGATTTGCCCAAATTTGAGGTGCTTTTTGCCTGTATATGGCCATTTTCAAGAATGCCCAATTGATCCGCTATTAATTTGTATAAACCAAGAAAGATTTCTAGATCTACTGATCTCTTAACATTGTCAAAATCGTAAAAAAACTTACCTTATAAACAAAAGCGGTTCTTACGAACCTTATTTCATTTGTATGATGGAACAGATTTAAGTTATCCAAAGTTGTCTTCTGTTATGATTGAATTGTTCTGACTTGAAATCCTCCACTGAAGATATTCATTTACCATGAATTTTTTCACACATTACTCGGTGGATATATCTGGGGGTTTATTCTGAAAATGATTTAAAGCTAAAATTTATTGTATCTACGTCATATCTACATGTACGTCACTAAAATATTACACTGTACTTAAGGATTAGCGATTTGCTAAAATATATTTTAGTGACGTAGATAAAATAAATTTTAACTTCAGAATACACCCCCTGATCTAGTAACATTGTCAAAATCGTTAAAAACTTACCTTCGAATTAAAGCGGTTTTCATGAACCTTTTTTCATTTGTATGATGGAACAAATTTAACATTACGTTTCACCCAAGTTAGAAAATAACCGCTTCTCAGGCCTGAGGAGAGGTTGAGAGATTCGTGCCTCTAGTATAATTTTATCACCGTTTACACCGTTCTTATCGGTTTACTGCGTGTAACCGGAGGAGATTATCTCTATAATACCACTAGGTCTCGGGGGGGGGGGGGGGGGGGGGGGGGCAGTTAACAGGGCATGGAATGTTGACGAAAGCTATTAAAATGGTTGAGTTGATTTCCACCGTGGTGGAGATCACGGCTAACTTAGTGAAACGTAATGAGTTTTCCAAATTTGTCTTCTGTTATAAAGATATATTATTGAATTGTTCTGACTTGAAATTCTCTACTGAAGAATTTAAACTGTCTACAAAGTCATCTTCATCTTCACTCATTACTCAGTCATAATTTATGATATTCATTTACCATGAATTTTTCACACATTACTCGGTGGACATATCAGATCACAGAACTAAACATTTATCAACCTTTAAATAGCATTTTTGCACAAAACCCCCTTGCCCTAATCTTACTGAGTGTGCATGTTTGACCTTTACTGAAACAATAATGCCTCGATAATCCCTTGATGCTGGAGCAAATTTGTCATTATTTTCGGAGCATAGCCGGATTGATGGGGGTTGGGGGGGGGGGGGGGGGGGGGGACGAGGGCACACCGTTACATATTTCTTTCATTTTTGTTATCATCACAGATTATCCTCTTCTGTATCTTTGTTTTTAACTCAAATTATTGGGGGCACATCCACCCCCCCCCCCCCCCCCCTGTAGCTACGCCACTGACTTTGTGTATGCGTTGCTATTTATTTTGTTACCAGTAAGGGAGTGGGTAACGTGGGGGGGGGGGGGGGGGGGTTGCATGGGCATGGGAGCAGAGTGTTTCTATAAACATGCTCTGCATGCACAGAAAGGCGACCTCAATAATTTGTTTAAATAAAAAACATTTATGCTTTACAAGAATCACTTAGGTTCAGATTATTTAAATTTATTTCATTGTTTCTATCCGGTTATCCTTGTGATCGATTAATTTGGGGCTTACAAATTTAAATGTATTCGCCCTCTACGTCGAACTGCTATATAGTATCCGTTTCCGGTACGTACGTACCGGTACGGTCTACGTCTACGTACGAACTTCACATCTTCTTCAGATCGATGGTAGATCTTTAGTTTTTCGCCGAAAAAATTCACTTTAAAAATAAAAACTACAGTCAAACGTGGATATATTCATCAACATCTAGTCTGGGTGTCACTGTTTGGTCTACAAACAATCACGATGACGAATGCAATGAAGGGTAAGAGTAACAAACTTATTCAGAAGAACAGCAGTGAGTGTGACTGTGAGTGTGAGTGTGAGTTGTAACTCAAGTGAACGCTAGCGCTCCGCGCTAGCGTTCAAGGTCGGGCTGATAGTGCCCCCGAATTTATGATCTAATGTGCACAATAAGTGTGCTTAAAATTATACATATGATACGGTACTTACCACCGATTAGATGATACATATGTAATGCAACTATGGGGTGGATCAGAATGATGATTTTTCGCTCCATTCCGCATCAAAATGAGTGATTTATGCACATCATCGACTTCTATCTGTGTTGTATCGCGACTTCTGAACGATCGATTACCGTACGACCACTAAACGCGCGAGTCAGATCTGCCGTCTATTCGGCGGGCGCGGTACTTGAATGGAGACCGTTCGCGCGATCATCGATCGTTCAGAAGTCGCGATACAACACAGATAGAACAGAAGTCGAGAAGGTGCATAAATCACTCATTTTGATGCGGAATGGAGCGAAAATCATCATTCTGATCCACCCCATGTTGCATCACATATGTATCATCTAATCGGTGGTAAGTACCGTATCATATGTATAATTTTAAGCACACTTATTGTGCACATTAGATCATAAATTCGGGGGCACTATCAGCCCGACCTTGAACGCTAGCGCTGAGCGCTAGCGTTCACTTGAGTTATGTGAGTTGTAAACTTTTGCCCGGCTGGCCTGTGGCTGTGCACTGGCGGGCGGTTATTCTGTGCAGATCTGAGGGTGCAATAGATCGACAAATCTATCGCTTTCATGGCCGCCTTTTTGACATTATTATTGTCATGTTCACTGTCGGCATTAGCTAGAATGCCGACAGTGAACATGACAATAATAATGTCAAAAAGGCCATGAAACTGAAAGCGATAGATTTGTCGATCTAAGGCCGGTGCATGCAATAATGTAATAATTTTCTTTACCTTTCCTTTTTTCTAGACTGGATGTCGGACGACCAGTCGATGAGATATGGACCAGCTAGCAGCTAGACTGCATATTCCCCCTGGCTTCCAGAACGTGAATCGACTTATCTCACACAAATCAATCTGGTACTAGTAGTAGTAGGGGGACATAAGTTCTTAATCAACCCTTCTTGATGTTTAAAAAAATTGTCTTTCCCTTTCCTTTTTTTTAGACTGGATGTCGGACGACCAGTCGATGAGATTTGGACCAGTTAGGCTTTCTGTTCCACCTGGCTTCCAAAACCTGGTTCGACTCATCTCACATGAAGTTATGAGAGAGCAACCCAAGGACAACATTAAATTCATCGCAGCCTTTCTGCAAGATGTGCTGGCCATCAGAGAAAGTATGTCATTCTAATTATCCTACCTTATTTACTTGTTTAATTGACCATGTTAAAATTGAAAATATTGTTCTGTTTTTGCTTGTTTTGATATAAAGGTTTTGTGTTTGTTTGAATGTTTATTAAAATGACTTTACCGTCAGTGTGTTAAATTTGTTGTTAGATCGTCAATGACAATGTAATGAACTATTTCTTTTAGAGCTATAATTGTCAATGTAAAGACAATGTCGTTTGTGTGCTAATTTTGATGATGCTTTGTAATCTTGAACATGCAGGTAGGCTACAGGTGATGATCCGGAGCTCCAGGGAAAGCTGATAGGGCGAGTACAGTCCTACGATATGCTCAGATAACAAAAGAGAATATTTCAGTTAGTCATTAAATTGTCGATGTTAACCTGTTGACTACGGGAACCAGGTGGGTTGTGTACAAATTCTATAGAGGTTCCAGAATCTCGAATGGAACGGGTTAAGACTATTTCTTTGGTGTTATATCTGTTAATAAAATAAATGGACACTGTAAAGACTATTTATTTTTTTGCTAATAATGATGTTTCTTTGTAATCTTTGACTTATAGGTACAGGTGATGATCCGGTGCTACAGGGGGAGCTGATAGGGCGAGTACAGGCCCAGTATGCACAGATCAAGCAAGACAGAGGGGCCCCCGAACCACCCGTGACGTATCCTCCTGTGGACAGAGCCGCTCAAGGGGACAGCGTTCCCGTTGTGGACAAAGATGGTAAGGATAAGGATAATTCACTTCTGTGCGTGTATGAGTGTGCGAGTGTGTTCCTGTAAGGACCTTCAATCAGGGATACACACCGGTAAACACAGAATGGCTAGATGCAGGGTAGAAAATACACGGGGCTGAGTGCGACTTTGCCCCCTAATTTTTCAAATAGCCCCCTGAAATCAGTAGGTAGCCCCTAAAATTACCATATAGGGTATTATGTGTAATATTTTGTGATATCCATCAGATTGAAAAAGTAGCCTGCTAAAATAAAAAAATAATTATTTCCTTGGGTCTATGGACAGAGCTGCGCTTTGGGGGACTGTATCTCGGTTGTGGACAAAGATGATGATATGTCAAGGGGAACTTACTTGTTTTTTTTTATAAGGATGTGTGTTTGGATACAAAATTAAAACATCCTTTACAAAGTTTGATTTTTCAAGTGTACTTTTCAAACTGGTCATTTAATTGTTTACCACATTATTTGGAATCATAATAAATTAAAGATGAATAACAGTTTTGGGAAAGTTACAGAAAACATTTATATTGGCCAAAATAATTGATCAATATTGTTGAATAAGTAGCTAAAAAGGGCTTGTGCGGTAAAATCCGAACCTAAGCATCGTTACATGCAGAAATATCGGAAAAAAATCCAATGGCTGCCCGTGAAGTCTATAAATCCACCGCCCGTTCGCATCTGTCCGCGCCGCTAGCGCTGGGCTGGCGATATCGACAAGCCAGCATACAGGCCGCATACCGGAAAGCATATGCAGACCACGTGGACTTTTGCACGTAGCGTATGCGTAATTCCGTGTTGGCGATCGCTTTACTGTAAATCAGTTTTTATAATTTTGCAAATATATATCCATTAGTAGGCGGTTTCCTGGCCAAATTTGTATAATCGCATATTAGTAAAATTATATTCTTTCACATGGTTGGTAATAAGAGCGTACATTTCATTTGTTTGTGTGTGGGGCGTTTACACTACTGTCATTTCCCTTTAATTTATAGCTTTAAATATGAAAATCTGTTCATATCTTCTGAAGATTACATGGATATTAACCTAGGTACAGCTAAACCTGTCTTAGTGGCCACCTGCCTGTAGTAGCCACCAAATGCGATCCCCCACAGAGCAAAATCAACGCTATAGAACTGTCTATAGAGGTCACCTGTCTACAGTGGCCATATTTCTTGTTTCCCTTTGATGGTGTCAATACTCAGGTTTTGTTATTATCTCTTTTATTCCCTGAATTCATTCATCAAATCTTCCTCTGTTTTAATATCATTTTCAAATACGTTTTCATTTTTACTTTTGTGTATAATTACCATCCCCTAGTGCCAGTCGAGACGATAATGGAGGATAGTTTGGCGGTAATGGTGGACATGGAGGAGATGGAGACACAATCTGAGGTACCGGCTGAAACAGGTGCAGAACCGGCACCACAGGTCGTTGATTCCGAGGTATTGGCTGAAACAGGTGCAGAACCGGCACCACAGGTCGTTGATTCCGAGGTACCGGCTGAAACAGGTGCAGAACCGGCACCACAGGTCGTTGATTCCGAGGTACCGGCTGAAACAGTTGCAGAAACGGCACCACAGGTCGTCGAATCAGAGGTACCGGCTGAAACAGGTGCAGAACCGGCACCACAGGTCATCGAATCCGAGGTACCGGCTGAAACAGGTGCAGAACCGGCACCACAGGTCGTTGACTCCGAGGTACCGGCTGAAACAGTGGCAGAACCGGCACCACAGGTCGTCGAATCAGAGGTACCGGCTGAAACAGGTGCAGAACCGGCACCACAGGTCATTGAATCCGAGGTACCGGCTGAAACAGTTGCAGAACCGGCACCACAGGTCGTCGAATCCAAGGTACCGGCTGAAACAGGTGCAGAACCGGCACCACAGGTCGTTGATTCCGAGGTACCGGCTGAAACAGTGGCAGAAACGGCACCACAGGTCGTCGAATCACAGGTACCGGCTGAAACAGGTGCAGAACCAGCACCACAGGTCATCGAATCCGAGGTACCGGCTGAAACAGGTGCAGAACCGGCACCACAGGTCGTTGATTCCGAGGTACCGGCTGAAACAGTGGCAGAACCGGCACCACAGGTCGTCGAATCAGAGGTACCGGCTGAAACAGGTGCAGAACCGGCACCACAGGTCATCGAATCCGAGGTACCGGCTGAAACAGTTGCAGAACCGGCACCACAGGTCGTCGAATCCAAGGTACCGGCTGAAACAGGTGCAGAACCGGCACCACAGGTCCTCGAATCAGAGGTACCAGCTGAAACAGGTGCAGAACCGGCACCACAGGTCCTCGAATCAGAGGTACCGGCTCAAACAGGTGCAGAACCGGCTGAACCCATGGATGAAGGTATTACGGAACCAGCTGAAACGTCAAAGGCACCGCCGGATACAGAAGAGAACCCAACTGATGAACAGGAATCTACTGTATAGATCGCAGCGATTACTATTTAGTTACATCAATGCTCCATATTAATACTGGCTCGCTTGGCCCAGGAACAATGTAATGTTTTTTTCTTCTTCAGACCAGCAAAACATTTTGAATGCAATTTTGGTGGCCTGATGAGCAAGCTAGCTTCTAGATTTTCATCTGACAGTGGCATAAGAAGCAATCTTGCATTCCTTTTATTTGTCCATATCAAGCCTCATCTATATAGTAATCTAAATTTTCTCATTAAAGAGAAGGAGGATATCAACAATAAAATTAACCGTTTGAGCCAACTAGTAAATATTTGTATAGGGCAACCATAAATCGAAAGGAAAACAATTTACTGGCTGCACAGGGCAACCAACAAAAGGCTAGGAATAGAGCCCTGTTTGTTCATACATCACTTACCATACCTAGTCAAAACCCTAAAATTGTCTTGTTCTGATCAGATGTACATGTAAATAATATACAGTAAGTGAGGAGGTTTGAACCACCTGACATGTTCTTGGTGGTCTTTGCTATTATGTCATAGTGCTTCCATCACAGCTTGCCACGTAACTTGCCAAGGAAAAAGTTCTGCAGGGAACATTTGGGAACATGAAATGTTCCAAGTTCAAGAATCAAGAACTACACTTTAGCTATGCATTATTCTTCTGCATCATTTTGTAAATCGACCAATGTAAATATTTTCTAAAGAATATATTGTGGAAAAGTTGCATTAATTGGATGCTTTGTTTACATTTTTTGTAGAAAGTTTAAGAGATGTGAAAATAAAAACAATAATAGGTTTTTTTTTATATACTGAAAGGTCTGTGAGAAAACATAACTGATCCTCATACAAATCTGTCCAACTTAAAGGGGACCACCAGGCAAAGGACAACACATTATTATATGTTTTGGTACCGTTTTGTGATATCAAATAGATACCCACCATTTTGCAAAGGGTTGTGTAATTCATAAACAAAGCAATTAATTTCCACCACTTACGGAACCACTGCTATTTCCTGGTTCCATACGGGCCAAGCATTTGCGAGTGCGCCAATACTAATCACGCGTACTTCAATAGAATCCCGGATGATTTGTTCGCTCTGCACAGAGCGCTCGTGCTCTGCAAACATATAGTCTACGCAATTCAGACCGCATTAACGCATGGTTGAGAATGGTGATGCGTTTTCCAATTAAATTTTTTTTTTCTGAAAACATATTTTTGTGAACTTGTTGAAGGAATGGAATACTAAAGATGTTATCTTTCTATAATACGAATATTATTTTTGGGTGGTGGTACCCTTTAAGAGACTTTTTTTTTTACAGAGAACTAATTAAACTTCATGCAGCATCGGCTCTTCACTTAATGTGCCTTCTTTAAAAGGCTTTCCTGTACATATATACTTCCAATATATCGGTATTCATTAGTCTAGGCCTATATATAGCTATAAGCATTTTCAGTTTTCAACCCTCAATTGTCACATTTCTCATATAAAAAGATGCACTATATGCAAAAAAACAAAAACAAAAATACAAGTATTTAATGAATTGTATGATCTGTAGACATGACTTTTTATACCAAATTTCTATTCATTGTACTGTAGATGAATGTAAGAATTTATTTATTCACATAAACTTGCCTAAAAGAACTGGGACAAGGTCAAAGCTGCAATTAAATTTTACACTCAATCAATACAATTGGAATACCATGCCACGTTTATATAAATGTCCACCTTCTATTTCTATACAATATGTTATATTTATTTAATTCCTTCAGTTACTTTAAAAATGTGCATTCAATGTAATTAAAATTGTGTGTGAAAACTATTTCATTGATTGATTACATTTTAAACTGTATTTTGTTTCTTTGTCATGGTACAGAGAATGAGATGTAAGGCCGTAAATATGCTTTCTTGTTCAATCCTTTTCACTTGTGAAACTATATGAAATGCATACATATTGTACATATTGTTCTATTCAATGTTACCATTATTTGATTCCAGCTAATTAAACAGAACATACATTTTAAATATTGCCTTGTGAAGTAATTTCTCCTTCTGTATTGGTCATGTACTAGTAATTAAGAATCATAATCAAGTCCATTTTCTCTACACATGTCAGAGCTGCCAACCACATTTTTTCCGTAATTG
The DNA here is from genome assembly GCA_037951105.1 of Echinarachnius parma. NCBI lineage: Eukaryota > Metazoa > Echinodermata > Echinoidea > Clypeasteroida > Echinarachniidae > Echinarachnius > Echinarachnius parma. The sequence continues at coordinate 6,724 of JBAMJV010000553.1, read as the reverse complement.
TTACATTTTTTCAATGTAATTACGGCAGTACGATTTTTGAAGTTAACTATTTTGTTTTTTTAAACGTTTGAACGTTTAGAGACAATTAAAACACTGTAATATATATGTAATATATGCACGTTATGAGCACCAGCGCTGACCCTGTTCAAATATACAATCTTCAAATCGATCGTCCAAACATCAGTATGTATCAAGTTATGAAGATCGCCCCACTCGCGATGTGCAATTATTGTGCTTTTCTGTTTAAAAATAAGGTAATTTTTTTTGATAATTCATCAAATTCTGTTTTTTCCCTGAAAATTCTGTTTTTTGGGCCATTTCATTCTGTTTTTTTTTTTTAATGTTGGCAACTCTGATATGTTAGCATATTGCGAGGGAGCTAAATTGCATTTTAGGGCATGATATTGTGCGATTTTGGTGCATATCCTGAAACATAAATTGTACTTGATATGTATATATTATATGTAAGCTCTGGAATCAAACAATATATACTGTATATGAAAAAGTATAAAACGTTGCTCTGCGGCGGTGTAGGGTCAAAATCACTACCTCGGCACAATTGGTGAAATATTGTGTCGCCAGTGATCCTGCTCTCCGAGTGAAGAGATTTAACTTTACACCATCAAAATTGTCCTTTTATTTGATCTTTTTTTTTTGCTATTTTGAACCCCCGTAAGTGATTTTTTTCACTTTTTTCACTTTCGTCCACGAGCCGCAAAGCGGCGAATTTTTTAAAGCTATTTTGAACCCCCATAAGTGATTTTTTTTTCACTTTTTTTTCTCACTTTTTTCACTGATACATTTTCACTTGGCAGCCCAAGGGGGGGGGGGGGTTTAAACCCCCTAAACCCCCCCCTACCCCCCGTAGATCCGCCACTGGAGTACACAGAAGCAGAACAAGTGCGGGTTAATGACAGCAGGACAAGGTTCCATAAAATGTAATAAAAGTTTAGATGATCCCACTTCATTTGAAATGTTGATACCCATTGGAAATGTGTCGCCAAATCTACTGAAACATATGTTCCCATTATTATACTAAATAATAGGACGCTTAGATGCTGACATCTGTACAATTATCTTGTTTTTCTAACAAAGAGAATATTGTATACAAGTAAAAACATGTTCGAACATCAAGACACAAAACAAATGTGATGGGAACATATGAAACATACAGAATAAAAAGGTAGATTTAAGAGGTGATCCCCTGGACATTTTTAACCCATTGAAAACCTATTTTTTCACAATTTTTTTGCTATTTTTTTTTCTATTTTCCACTAAATAGATGATTTTTTGACTATTAAAAAAAAAAAAGTATAAAAATAGCATGTTTTTCACTATTTTTCAAACTTTAAAATCACATCAACAATTTTTTGGCTATTTTTTTTTCACTCTGAATTCCACATCAACTATTTTTGGGCTATTTTTGTCTACTTTGTTAGAACAATCAACTATTTATTTCCTATTTTCCCCTTTGTAATTAAAAAAATGTACACACACACAAACACACATACAAAAAAACACGCACATACGCACATACACACATACAAACACACACACGTACACATACCTTTCGAGCATGGTGGTCTTATAACTATTAGTTTGTAATGTTATTGTGCAGGTTTTGGTCACTAAAGCTCAGCCTAGTACCAAAGCTGTATTACCCCTTTAAAATATAGTTATACTATGCTGACTCATGAACATTCCGCCGATTCCTTGCAGGTAACCTTCTTCGACATCAAAATCTCCTCTAACCGAGCATAGAGAGGTTCGCACAGCTTTCGGTAACCCTTCGTTGTGAAGTGCAGGAAATCGCGCATGTCTGTTTGGTCTATGTGACCGTCTGAGTCCACAAAACTTGCCGGTGTGTCAAGCAGCTCGCAGTCTCCCAACTTTGGAAGAGATGACGCCAGCGCACTGTTGGTTTTCGTATCCTTCTCGCGAAACATGTTGGGACCGCGACCTTTCGGGGGAATCGCCTGTAAAAAATCATTTAAAAAGAGGAAAGGTTGTGTTAATATAGCTAAGGCTCGGATGATGACAAGGGCCCCGTTGCAGAAAGAGATACAATCGATTGTAAGTTTGATCATGTTTTCTAAATGCACAAAAAAAAAATTACAATTTGGTGAGAAAATTGGAAAATGTCGATTATGAGGCCTACAGGCTTGGTAAATTCCTCATTGTAGATGATTTAGCTTTTTTATAACTTGTAGACTGCCAGTTTTCAGTAGGGGTGGGGCTGCAGTATGCCTGTGTATCACAGAATTACTCAAACATGTCCTGTATAGAAACTCACCATTACAATTATATGGGCTTGAGGCTGCTTCTTGAAGATGACCTTGACGATGGCTTCAATCCGATGACGACCTCCTCTGCCGTGTGGCCTATATTATTGGTCCCTACCAGTAGCACTACGACCTATAGGAGGATAGCAATGGCACACAAAATCAGAGGGGCTTTCTCAAAGAGTTAAAATTTAAATTAAAGGGGTAGTTCAGTTTTGGTATAGAGGGCGCTTCAAGAAATAATTTTTTCTGAGAGATAATGAAAAACTGAGTCTCAAATTTTAAAGAGCATCAACTTTTATGACAGAATACACTTTATTTGATCAAAGTCGGTTCATAAACAGCTGAAATATCAATAAATATATCCAATCAAAATAATTAAACCTGGGGTCCCAGGTTTACTCAATGATTTTTGAAAATAAAATAAAATGCCAACACTTTAAAAAAAAAAATTACAAAAGAGGTTTAAAATAGCTGCTGATGATCTCTCTATTTAATCGCTTCAACAAAAAATCACATGAACAATTTGTTATAAAAAATTGTTAAAACCAACGCGTTTTTAGAGAGTGCTCTCTAGTGTTTGAACAGCTCTTTTGAATGATAACAGGCTTTTTAATAATAGTCGTTTGTAATGTTTGTTATACCTTTTGAACAGGGTGGAGTTGTAACTATATTAGTTTGTAATGTTGTAGTGCAGGTTTTGGTTACTAAAATCAGTTTGACCAAAACTGTACTATACTTAAAGTTATGAAAAACAAAAATTATTGGATGCTGCGTAGAAAATTGATTTTGAAATGTACATGTTTTACCTTTGGCCGAATGTTTTCTAGCTCCCCATTCTCCAGTCTCCACAGGACGTGCTGCGTACATTCCCCTGGTATACCAAAGTTCAGGCAATGGAACCCCGCTATGGTCTTCCTCCAGACCTCTGATTGGCCGAGCTGCTCGATCAAGGAATCTCCGACAAACAGGACATCCGCCTCGCGCTCTCGCGTCAAAGTCAGAAAGTATTCATGCTGAGAACAGGATCATTAGAAATATAAATTGGACTATAGAAAAAATGGAAAAAACAATAGAAAACAAAACATAAGGGGACATTTTTTGAAAAAACAAAGAAATACATAAGGTGTGCCCCCCAATAATTTTGTGTGCCCCCCCCCCCCCCAATCAATCCGACCACGCTACGCCACTGCTATGAATGATCATGGTTCATGTTTTGCACATGAATGTTCAGACCATTTAATGTAATAAGACTGTATCTCTCCAGCCTTCTGACTGTCCGAGCTACTGGATCAAGGAATACCCCTCCCCCCCGCCCCCCCCCCCCAAAAATAAATGTCCACTATTCATCGCTCTCTGAGATTTAAGCCAGTGGCTTTGGGCAATGATCGGTCTTGTTGACGACCCCCCCCCCCCCCCCCCCCCCCCCCCCCCCCCCATTCCGCTTACACAGCTCAACCAGTGGTTTTGGCCACGATCGGTCTCGTTTTGATAAATTAGTTGAGCAATTTTTAAAAATTTGTAGCAATAATAATTATTACCAAATAATTCTTTGTACATTGTTTGGTAGGACTTTTTGTATCATACTAAAAATACAACTACTGGGCTTTCATTTACTTCAGCTACCTTTATTTATGAACATTGCGTAAAACGCAGCAATCAATTAAAAAAGAATTGTAAATTGGCTCAACTCTCCTGCGGTATACGAGGAGAGTTAATTGTTCCATGTCATTGGGAGAAACCAGTGTTCCTCGAAAGTTGACAAAGTGGATATATAGCGCCTTTTGGAAGAAAGCTCTTAAATTCCTGAAGATAGAGATATACAAAATTAGTGCATGGTAAAGCAGACATATACAAATATCTATAGAAAATCGCAAAGTATGAAAATACAGGAATGCCTTACTTTTGTGAATGAACTCTTTCAGCCGTCGGACTAGTAATAGAAAAATGCACAATGAAGTTCAAGTTGCATTTATAATTACGTACTCTCTTTTATCCATGCTCTGTCAAACGCGCAATGAATGAGATTTAGGAATCGTATTTCGTGTATTTGCTATGCCTCATGCATAAAAGAGATATTTAGCATGGCGCAATACAAACAATTTCATTTTGTACACCAGTACTCGGAGGCAGTATTGAAAGATAACATTTATACAACATACGAATAACAAAACGCCTACTTATTATACGTATGATATCATTTTGGTATACTTCAGACATGACAGAAAACAAGAATCATCTAGGGATAAATATGGATTTTGAGAATTTGAACAATAATATATAGATCAATTCAAACAATACCACAATACGGTTAAAAAAGCGACAATTTGCGTCAGCTTTTACAACGAATTACTGTATAACGTGTATGAGGTTTATGACCGTTCATCAACGCTCTTGAGCTGAATGATTATCAATGATAGATATCGTCATACTAAAACAAAAAGGGCATTTAAAAAAACCTAACCATATTTTATTATTCTCTTACCATAAGCCAAACAACATGGTAGAAGAGAAATGTGGGCTCCAAGTAATTTTCGTGGAGTTAGACACTTTACTGGTTTCACTTTAAGCTTGATAATCTAAAAACTGAAACAAATAGTTTTCTCGGTATTACACTTCATATTTGAATTGCGGAAAATGAACATGAATCATGAAATTATGATGCAATTATGATATAATTACCAGGCTCATCCAGCGTCCGTTAACTTCAACTCCTGTAGTTACGACTGGAACCGGTCTGGCCGCAGAAGTGCTCATCCTTAAATCCTCTCGAGTCTTGATTCAGTTGATTATTATACAAATTCCAAATTGGCATGACAATTTCAAATTTGTCGAATTGAAGTGTTCTTTTATTTTTTACAGATTTAAACAGAATGGATTGAAGTTAATTTACACACCCCTGCAAAGCATGCATGCAAATATATAAATGCACACAATGCATATACTATGCATGGTTTTTATCATGGATATAGTGTCATCCGGTGGAAGAGTGATAACCCCTTGGTCTCAGCCACCGGATGACTGGTGGTGGTCTTATCTACTTGGATGTCTGGATCTGGAGCAAGGATGTTTATCTTAGCTTATCCCGAGACACTACCGATAGATACTATCCAGTATCCATGGTTGAATAGTCAGTCGACAGAGATCTATAGCGCTTGCATTGCATGTTGTTGTGAAATTCACCCCTGTAGCCAGCTGCATCGGTATGTGCGTTATACGTAGTAGGTGTTGGGGATTTCTCTAGCTAACTGCAGAGATTACGTCATCATGTAGTCAGAAATATAACCACACCCCACACGCTCTAAGCTGATAATAAATGAATACCAGGGTTGGCGCGATCTAAATATTTGATTTAAATCGCTTCGAAGTAAAAACAAGACAAAACAACAACAACAACAAAACAAATATCACTGATCAGGGCCCCCATAAGGCCATTATGTGGTATTATTTTACAATTTAGCACACGTTTACTATATCGTGAATATCTTTCTAACCATTGAAGGTACCCCCTACACACTATACATTGATGGGAAGCTTAGAATATGGGGAATCCAAAACACACAAATTAGAGACCATAAGGCATGTACATTCTACATTTTGAAGATAGATATTCTGATGCTATACAGGCAAATTAATGATGGCTTTTTACATTATTCAGCTATCTTCATAGTCAAATGGCAATTTTGCAAAAAATCAAAAATGTACATAATATATGAAAATGTAGGTCTTTACATATTTTGGTTTACAATAGGGTTTACCTCTATAGAAGCCAACATTAGACTGTTGATCTGCAAACAAGGACTAATACCTCCAAATTTCACTGAATTTTGGTAATTAAGTTTTTGCAATTTTAGTCTAAAAAATCAAAACAAATTGTGGCAAAATGAGCTTGAAAGGTCATACAAAATTGAGGTTTGTTAGATGAATGTAACATGGATACAAATAGGACTATCCCAACTAACAATTGGTCGTTTTCTGAACGTTCTAAAAAGGTTCAAAGTTGGTTATTTGGACGTTATGTTAAAACGTTTTTAAAACGTGTATTTGTGGAAGGTTGAAAACGTTTTTAGAACGTTCCAAATGGACGTTTTTAAAACGTTGTTTAAACGTTAGAAAAAACAATAAAAAACCTTTCATTAATTTGCTTTCAAGTGCAAAGACCAGCAGAAAACCTGTCGGACGCTGGAGACGTTTTAAGAACGTTTTTTAAACGTTCATTAAAGACGAAGACCTACGTGACCTAGCTAATAAAAACGTTTTGTAAACGTTCATTAAAGACGAAGACCTACGTGACCTAATAAAAACGTTTTGTAAACGTTTTGTAAACGTTTTGTGTTTGCTGGGATAGCTGGAGAAATAGCAGCAGCTGGTTCAATGGATCACATGTTAAGTTTTATGCATGACAATAATTATGATGCTACTTCACTCTGACAAAAGAGGAA
>JBAMJV010000552.1:7500-111035 GCA_037951105.1 Echinarachnius parma | reverse complement strand
GATGACCTAGACTGGTTTGAATTAATACAATTAAATGAGAGAGATCATAAGGAGATTTATATACACATACAGTTTATTTAACAAGCATATAGTAGAAATTAAATCCCTTAAGACTGATGAGAATGCATCAAATTGGGCAAATTATTTAAGTATTTTTCCAATAACTTGGGCAAGGTTTACTACATGTATATTTGTTTTGTTTCATTTTATTCAAATTTCATTCATGCATGTCCACATTCTACAATTAATAAATAAATTACAACTGCATACATTTGGTACAATTCCAATAATATCCCACAGGTGAAGCCTACATCAAACCTTCTAGATACATCTAATATTCAACAACTAGCCTTTTTCTCAAAAGCAAAAAAAAACAATCTAGAGTAACTGCCTGTTGTATTTGTTGTATCATCAACAAAACTAATGAACAACAAGCTTACACTGATATTGAGGAGGAGGAGGGATGAGAGTTTCTGTGCTCCCTCGATGTCTTCACTCATATCCCAGACAAGGAGGTAGAGGGTCTTGGGCATGACGAAACACTACCTTTCCTGTCCTAAATCTAAGTAATGATACTCTCTATTCTACTATATCCAACAACAATAATCAGAACAGACGGCAAACTTACACTGATGTTGAGGAGGAGTGATGATAGTTTCTTTGCCCCCTCGATGCCTTCACTCATATCCCAGACGAGCAGGTAGAGGGTCTTGGGCGTGATGAAACACTGGTGGATATTCTCATACTGGTCCCCGCCTTTCATGTCCCAGCAGAAGAATGTGATAGCTGGCCCCTCCATCGTATCTTTCTCCTGAGTGGGGATAACACAAGGCAAACAAATATATATCATATAGCAATATGGTTATCTTTTTTCTTCTGACTTTGCAACTAACTGTAATTGCAACTATTTAAACTATGAAACCCATTAGCGGGCGAGCCAATCAGCGCTCGGAACTGACATGGCCAATCAGCGCAGCCGCAAGAGCGCTACGCCACCCAACCGTGACGGCGCGGGGTGCGTTGCACCCTCGCACACTTATAAATTGCGACCGCGCAGCTCAATAGTCTTCAGTACCTGATAAAGGGTAGCAGATGCGCCCGAAACGTTGAACGTTCTTTCGTTCGTTTACTTCGCGAGACAAGTGATTATTCCGTATATTATTGTTTTATTTAAAGGCTGTTTCTAATTTTGGTTAACAAATTTCTCTTGTTATTAAATTATAATGTGTATACAGAATTTGAAAGTACTCTCAGAAAATAAAGTACATGTAAATGGCAAAGAACCAGCAAATGACAGTCTGCACGATCTATAGCTTATTTCTTGGTCATAGTATACATGTATACAATTTTGGGGTATCATTTAACTTTTAGATACCTCTCAGTGGATAGTCTAGGTCACAGTAATATACTCGTATGTCGTACCATTCTAAATCAGTCTGTGCAAGTGGCAAACAAAGTCATTAAATCCCATTAAAAATAGGGATAAAAGATATCAAGTGGTAATGTACCTTGAGCAAGTTTTTCTTGAGTTTGCCCGTGAGACTGAGTGATTTGCCCTCCTCCACTGGGTCACAGAGTGTCCACTCCGTTACGTGTAGACTCATGTCCAGCACCCTTCCGTTGCCATCATTCTTTAGGCTGTCCAGCAACGTTGTCTTGCCACTTTTCTGGGAAAACAAAATTATGAAGAATAACATTACACAGTTAGTTTAAAGTTCACAGCTTACTTAAAAACCCAGATGTTTGTATTGAGCTTTAAGTTGTTGATAAACTGGTTCATAAGCAAATATTTGTTTTGTATTTGTTGTTCCATCCTCATTGGTCAAAGGGTCATATGTTGCAGGTCAATAAGTATAGAGTTGGGGACCTACTGCTGGTTCCTCGATCATGAGCTTCATGTTGTAGCTAAGCTGGGCAATTTGTTACTCTAATATTATTGGTAGAAGGTCAAAGGCCAGAGTTCAAATGTCACAGGTCACAGGACAACAAGTAAAAGTTCATGACTTACCGCAGGTCCCATGATCATGAGCTTCAGGTTGAAGAATGGTTGGCTGTCCAGCAGTTTCTCCCGCAGGACCTTCAGCACCTGACCGGCCGATGACCTCTCTGCAGGGGTCAATGCATCGATCTCAGCTGGACTGGTGATGTGCAGGCCATCGATCTTGAGGTGGAAGAGGTGCTTGAGCTTGCACAGGGATTCTGGCAAGCTGTGCAGCTCAGGGTTACTGTGGAGGTTGTATAAATAAGAGGCAAATGGACAAATTAGTTAAAAATTAAGAATATGACTGTTTATAAAAGGAAATTGTTACTTTGCCATATTATATACATGTACTTGCCCCGTAATCATTTTAGCCTCTTTCTTTGTTGCCATTATACTTGTCCCTTAGTCATTTTAGCCTGACCAAAGACCTAAAGCTCAGGCTCTGGTGAATGTAAAGCCAATGTATAGTGAATCAAAAGCCAGGATTAGTTATTTTGTGTTATTCACATATCACACACAGTTTCCAGTAGTTTGCCTGAAATTGATTAATGACTATTAAACCAAACACAGTCCATCAATAATTTACTTTCATAATACATACCGGTAATAAAGTAAATACAAAGGCTGGATGATATATAGCTCAACAGAAAGCAGGATGCTTTTAATATTATCATCCTGTTTTACAGTTGTGTCAATATATCTTATCAGAGATGAGTATAAATGGGGCTTGAAATCAAGAAACAGAAACTAACTACATGCATTAATCTAATCATAAACAAACAAGCTATTAAACGGATCAAATAACACATGGGAAAGGGCTCATAGGTGCATGAGGCAGGGGGGGGGGGGGGGGGGGGGGGGGGGAGAGTTATCAAATGTAAACAACACCAATATTCTGGCAAAAATCACCTCATATTCTGGCAAAATCAGTAAGTTAAAGGCTAAATAGGCCAGAATGGTTATACTCGGGCAATTGACTGCAGCCCACTGAATAATACCCTTCGCTCATGACTTAATAAAGTATATGAAATAAACAATCTCTGAAGGAATATGTGCTTAAAAAATCAACTAATTACACTATTGAACTCTCATACTAAAAGGGAATAATTAATCATTCACAAATTAATTACAAATTACTTTCCTTTTATTTTTGTTTCCATTAAATAATGTACAAGCAAAAATCAGCCTGATATATAAAGTGCATATAGTTTTCAAAATTCTACATGATTTCAGTTAAACCTGCTCTCGTGGGCCACCTTTATAAAGAGTCCACCGTTCTATAAAACCAATGAATCTTGTTTCTAGAGAGTCATATACATTTAAATTAACATTTCTATAAAGACCACATTCTATTAAAGACCACTTTATTAGTCTTCCTTGTGTAGTCTATAGAGGCATGTACAAGTGATCCATTATTTAACCTCACAAGATTTTACCAAAAGCGATATTTGAGACTTCGTATACCAATATCATTTTAAGATTCTTCAGTATATGATGTGTTTACAGCTTCATGGAAAATAGCACTGTTTACCTCGTGAAAAGGTGAACATCTGATCAGATCTCATCACATACAGTACAGCCCACTGAAAAATATCTCCATAAGTAGGGAGACATTTGAAAAATCAAAACAAATTTCATTCTTCTGTCACTATATTAAAGTCATACCTGTAAAGTGTCCAAATCCACAAAAATTACTTGGAGCTTCCTCGTTTCTCTTCTACCGTGTTGTTTAGCTTATGGTAAGAGAAGAATAAAATAGGGTTAAATTTTTTCAAATGCCCCTTTAGTATGACGATATCTATCATTCGGCTCAAAAGCGTTAACAAACAGTCATAAACCTCATAAACGTCCGTTGTAAAAGCTGACGCATATTTTTGCTTTTTAACCAGGAAAGCAGTGTTCTATTTCAATGAAACTTTCACACATCATTCGGACATATCTTACAATGATTTTGGCATAGGACTGAAGTCTCAAATGTCATTTTGGGCAATATCTAACACTTTACAGGCCTCACTTTAAGATTCTTCAGTATGTGTTTACAGCTTCATGGAAAAATAGCACTGTTTACCTAGTGAAAAGGTGAACATCTGATCAGATCTCATCACCCACTGAAAAATATCTCCATAATTAGGGAGACATTTGAACAATCTAAACCTATTTCATTCTTCTGTCACTATATTAATAAGCTGAACAACAAGGTGGATTAAGAGAAATATGAAAGCTCCAAGTGATTTGGGATGAATTTGACAAAGTTAATGGATCACTTTTATATTGGCTGTATTTAATACAGAGAAAGCAAAGACTCCTTCCACTCACTTGCTCAGGTCAAGGTCGTACAGAGTCTGCATCTTGCACACGCTCGGAGGCACACTCTCAAGTGCATTGTGGGATAGCTTGAGGACGTAGAGGCTGTGGGCAAAGCTCTCGGGGAACTCAATCTTCTCCCACTGGTCCAGATCGCCGCCGCCGCCACCGCCACCGCCTGTCTCGCCCGTGTAGAACGTGCTCTTGCTGTTGGCATCTATGATCTGTGCCGGAGACCTGGCAATATTGCCCCGCAGCTTGGTGTAGAACTTGCCCGGAGGGTCTGCGGTGGTTGGTGAGGTCGGTGGTGTGTCCTTCTTCCCTCGGAGCCTGATGTGGAACTTGCCCGGAGGGTCTGCTGGTGGAGTTGGGGTGGTTGGTAAGGTTGGTAGTGTGTCCTTCTTTGTCTTCTTTGGAGATTTATTGTGACTATTGAGTGATGAAAAGAGAATGAAGATATAAATATATGAACACTTGTATACTTGTATACCCTTGCAAGGTGATCCAGTAAATAAACTAAAGAAATCGAAACGCTTATTTATAATGAATAGTGATTCTTGAACTGCATGTGTCAATAAGTATTCAAATTTCAAGCATATCGTATTTTTTTTAAAAGGTTGTTCCTGTTAACCTGAAAGCTTGCCTGATATAGCAACAACGAATGTATTTGAGGTGATCAAAGCGCATGACAAGGATAGTACATGTATATACAGTATAGAGAAATGTGAAACAGACAAAGAAGAGAAGAAAGAAGGTGACTGCCAAATAATAGGAAGAAAGAGAAGTCTGCATAAATACTGTTATAAACAAAAACTTTCAGTTTAACATACTTGTCTTGTTTGTTGGGCTGGGGTACGGGGACCTCATGATGTGCCAGTTGGTTGTGTGAGAGGTTGAGGTGCTGTAGCTTCCGAATCCCCATGCATCTGGCTTGGGAAGCAACGCAGGACGTTGTGAGACAAGTCCAGCTCGGACAGGGTGCTGAGCTGACAAACAGATGGCGGTACACTGGTCAAGCGGTTGTGGCTAAGGTTCAGGAACCTCAGTGTGCGGTGCCAGAACTTGGGCAGTTCTGCAGGGGCTGACACAACCCTGTTCTTAGATATGTTGAGGATCTCCTGCAATCATTATTCAGACAAACAAAAAAGAGATTATTTTTAGGTCGGACACACAGAGGGCGGTATACCGGTCAAACTGTTGTGGTTAAGGTTCTAGAACCTCAGTGTGCGGTGCCAGAACTTGGGCAGTTCTGCAGGGGCTGACACAACCCTGTTCTTGGATATGATGAGGATCTTCTTTGATTATGTATTCAGACAACAACAAAAAATCAGAAGCAATTTTATTCCAAGAGTATATATAAACCCCTCACAAAAAGTTACGCAATTCAAGTTTAAGCGTTCATAACTCTCTTGTCCCTATATTGTCTTTCATGAATTTGGTATCATTGAAAAGCCTGTTTATTCCTCTTTACATTGATACCCCCTTTGTAATGTTTATGTAATTATGGAATGCACAATTACACCTAAATGGGGCCACTTCAAGATTGGAATATTGCAAATTCCATTTTTATTGTGTGACCATTCGAAAGACACGTAAATTTCCAAACAAATGAAGAAGTCACATTGACAATAACGTTGTATTTTGCGACATTTCACTTCTGACACGGCTCCATATTCAAGTCTACTGCACATTTCATAATTACATAATCATTACAAATGAGGCATCGATGTAAAGGGGCTTGTCAATTATATCAAATTCGAGTATGATTATTTCATAGCAAAATATATATCTACGCTCAAACTTGAATTGCAGAACTTTTTGCGAGGGGTTTATTATAAGATGCCGACACAGTGCCGATACATACGCTTAGTTAAAAGTTAAAGTCCTTCCCGTGCCAATTTTGGCACATAAGGCGGCGCCTATCTCCGATTCATTAGCCCTAGGCCACACGTCTACTAAATGTAGCGAAAGCTACAGAAGGGGGCCAGTCCTCTGGTAACTCGTGAGATTAACTTTCCCTTCTCCTTTCTATAAATGCCGAGCGCCTGCCTTGAAGGCAGAAGGTACCATTTTAAAAGTCTTTGGTATGACCCGGTCTGGGTTCGAACCCGGGACCTCCCGTGCATGAGGCGGACACTCTAGCCGCTAAGCCACCATGCTCGGTTGATACATACGTACATTTGGGTAAAAGATGTGAAAATAATTATGCTGTGCATTTTGCATTTTTGTGAAAATATTTATCAAAAATAAAAGAGAGTCATGCAGATTTGGTTTCTACCAGGCTCCCATAACTTGATTATCTCAGCAGTACAAAAAATGACTTAAATTAGTGCCTTTCTTTTTCTCAACCAATAATATTGTCTTTCTTTGTACTTACCAGTGAGCAAGCCCATGGCCGTGGCATTTCACTGAACATGTTGTCTGCAAGGTTGATGGTGAGCAGGGCCGTACACGCCTCCATCTCTCGGGGCAGTCTGGTCAGCTTGTTCTGCGACAGGTCCAGATTGGTCATCGACAAGCATCGCCATGTCCGTGGAATCTCATCTGGAAGGATTGAAGAGAGCAAATGTGGAAATCAATTTCAATTTCATTTATTAAATTTCAACAACAAAATCAGATGGACACTCTAATCCACTAAGCCACTATCATGCATGCCCAGTGAATATCATTATATTTATAGTACTTCCGTAATGGCCGTCTTGATAATCAAATCATTCTAATAACCCTCTGAGTGCAAGCTAGGGACAAGCCCGTATAGCGCGACACCTCGTGTACACCTCGTGGTCGTAATACACGTAGCGTATGAGCGATTCCGCATTGGCGATCTATCCGGCCCAAGATCAATTTATAATTTTGCAAATATATTAATTAGTAGGCAGTTTCTTGGCCAATTTTGGATAATCCTATATTAGTACAATTATATTCTTTCACATTATTGGTAATAAGAGTGGTCGACTCTGGTCACGGTTCTTACGCAAAGAATCAGATCTACTGATTTGTTCCTCATTTAAAAGCACACAATTGATAAGTGTTAAATTAATTGGATACACACTCAGACTTGTAACTAGCTTCCTTTCTATACATCGTTAATGAATTGGGTGATTCTACTACTATTCATGTTAAATTAATGTATTAATTTGGACTGTGTCAAGTGGTTAAAAGCTTTTTTGCGGAAGGAAAAGTTTGAATTTGTTCTGAGTTAACCCCTTGACTAAGGGAACCAGGTGGGTTGTGTACAAAGTCTATGAGGATTTCAGAAACTTGAAGGGAACGGGTTAAGACACTACAACATGTACATTGTACATACCTCCCGATTCTTTAACTGGCTGTATGAGGTCTGTGAGGGCGTTCTGTGCGAGGGACAGGAACTCTAGGGATTCCATCATGAAGATCTCCGCCGGCACGGACTGCAGGGCATTCTGGTACAGACTCAAGGAACGCAACCTGAAGGGTTTTATCATCATGTTAAACAAGGGAAAAGAGCAAACATTATACAATGATACATCATGAAGATCTCTGCCGGCACGGACTGCAGGGCATTCTGGTACAGACTCAAGGAACGCAACCTGAAGGGAATTATCATCATGTTAAACGAGGGAAAAGAACAAACATTATACAATAATACATCATGAAGATCTCCGCTGGCACGGACTGCAGGGCATTCTGGTACAGACTCAAGGATCGCAACCTGAAGGGTTTTATCATGATATTAAATGAGGGAAAAGAGCAAACATTATACAATAATACATCATGAAGATCTCTGCCGTCACGGACTGCAGGGCATTCTGGTACAGACTCAAGGATTGCAACCTGAAGGGTTTCATAATGATATTAAACGAGGGAAAAGAGCAACCATTATACAATGATACGTCATGAAGATCTCCGCCAGCACGGACTGCAGGGCATTCTGGTACAGACAAAAGGATCGCAACCTGAAGGGTTTTATCATCATGTTAAACGAGGGAAAAGAACAAACATTATACAATAATACATCATGAAGATCTCCGCCGGCACGGACTGCAGGGCATTCTGGTACAGAATATATACATGTGTTTGACTTTGAGTGTTGCATAACTTCTTTTCAAGTACTAGCTGATTAGGGCAGGGAATTTGTCTAAAGCACTTGCCCCAGTTTATCTGTAAATCAACCTGTTTATGAAGACCACCTGCATGCAAAGACCACATTTTCAGTATCCCTTGAGTTGTCTTTATATAGGGAAGTTTGACTGTACATGTATATATTTGGGCTATTCCACGGAGGTATGGCCAAAATGATGAAATTTCAAATGTGTCTTTGCAAATTTTTGTTATTGTTACTTCAAAATATATAACCTGAAGTGTCAAAATCCAAAATATTGTGGTGTTTTGATAATTTTAAGGAAAATGGCGCCACTTTTGTTGCTCAAATTGGTTGTTCATCAAATTTCTGAAAAATATTATTGCCAAATAATCAAGGGCATATTATCAACTTATTTCCAAGAAAAACTTATTAATTCTGACTTTATTTGTTTGACTATGTGTCTAACTTTCTGAATGATAGTGATTTGTAGGCTTATCAGATGATTTTTTTTTTCTACAATATTTTCCAGTACACAGGACATGTGGAATGTAACGTGAGTGACGAAAAAAGTACAATTTTCTCTCTATTTCTTTTGTTAAATGAGAGTGAAGGGGGCCAAACTAAATTTTCCTCCTACTACCAGGCCTAGATATCCTCCAAAAATTATAAGGTTTGTATTGACTGGGAACATCACGTATTATCAGCGTGAAAACTGTAACGTGAGTGACGATGTAACGTGAGTGACAATATTTCAAGTGCAAATTAGTACTGCTCGTTATGAAAAGTACAATTTTTTGATAAATAATCACACCCAAAATAGTGAAATCCTCTAAAGATCCTTAATTTAGGCTTTTAACACGATTATTTGCAAAAAAAATAAAATTTGAATGTAATATCATGAAAACCCATGCTATAACACTGTAACGTGAGTGACGGTACATAGCCTTGTGTACATTAATATGGCTATTTATACAAACATTCAAATTTGGCCAAATAATTATAGCTAAAGGTTGTGAATTCCCCTAAATATCATTAATTTAGGCTTTTAACACGATTCTTTGCAAAATAATTAAATTTGCATGTAATATCATAAAACCCCATGTTATGGCTATGGCACTTTCATTTTGTAACGTGAGTGACGTAACGTGAGTGACGGTCCATTTTTTGTTTACTGTCCGTTCTTTAAAAAATGCATGATAGAGGCTAACTTTAAACAGTATTAATATGTTCTTGGGAAGTAATAGAAAGTTGGATCAACATAATTTGCTCTGAAGTCTTATAGTTTTAGCTTGCGTTTCATGCAAAGTTCATTGAAAATTTACAGGGGGCAAAACGCGTAACGTGAGTGACGCTCATTAAAACCTCCTCTAAAAAAATATCGAACAAAGTGTAGAATCCTTTACTACCCTTTGCATATTGTGTTTGCCCTAGTGGTATGTCATGAAAACAAAATTGAGGTGACAGCTTCTTTTTAAAAAGAACTGGAGTGTGAAACATGTTGTGATTTTGGAGCAAATGTAACGTGAGTGACGTGGAATAGCCCATTTATACTTTTAATTATTTTCATCATTTTGCTTTATTACCTGATATGGACAACTTCTTGTCTATAGTTTTCTGATAAATATACAAGCAGAAATCTGTCTTTCACTTCCCTCATGCAATCAATCAGACAAGTGCTTTCATTTCAAATGATTACTGTCAATGTGATACACCATAAAATGATTGATTCAGCTTGTACATGTATTATGTTAATAAATCAATTTTCTTGATTCCACTTTTTCTCAACATTTTCTGGGAATTTTATGTTTGATGATCATTAAACATACTGGTACTACATAAAATAAATAATATTATAATATCTATAAGATTAGATTGTCACTATATGCATTCCCTATAATTCACATGGAATCATTGCAAGAAGAGAGAACCATTAAACATTACAATGAAAAAATAAATATATATGTGATTTAAATTGGAAAAAGCTAATAACTTACCGACATTCACTTAAATTACGGTTGCTCTTGGGGGCAGGCAGTCGCTGAATTGCATTCTGGGACAGGTTGAGGCGGCGCAGATTCTCCATGCCCCACAGCAAGCTCTCGGGGACGGAGAACAGGGCATTCTGGGATAGGTTGATGGTGGAGAGCACCTGGTGGGTCGAGGTGTAGAAGTCCTGGAGCCATGATGGGTCAAAGACGTAGAGCTGCTTGTGGTTCCAATTAGCAATGAGCTCCTGTATAATGGAGATTAAAGTGATCCATTGTTAACTTCCTAGGATTAGTCATAAAGTGATATTTGAGACATTGATCATACACCAATATCGTTGTAAGATTTCTCAGTAATAGCTTCATAGAAAAGGCACTCTGTTTTCCATACGTGTGCAAAGGGTGAAAATTGATAACGTATACTGCCAACTGCATGATTCCATCTGACATTCGTGCAATCGAAAAGAGAACGGGATAATGGGATAGGTTGATGGGGTGGAGAGTACTTGGTGGGATGAGTTGTGTAAGTCCTGGAGCCATGCCAGCCAGTTAAAGTTGACAAAGAGCTGCTTATAGTTCCAGATAGCGATGAGTTTCTGTACCAGGCAGATTGAAATATTAGTCTGGTTTACTATATAATTCATATATTTCTTTGTCATAACTTGTATGTTTAAAGACCATAACTACAATTTTTAACTAATATATTTAATTTGCATGCCCCCAATCGAAACAAATAGACCGGTTCATCATTAAAGGGACAGTTTCCCCAACATCTATTTACTTTTTATTAAGTTCTCTGTACACATTAAAACAGAATTTCATGCAAAAACTTCCAACATCGGCCCTCTGGGCAAGGAAGGAGCATGATCATTCAAAGTCACTCGCTGTCACTCGATTTTAGTGCGAACAATTAAAAATCCGGGTTTCAAAAAAATGCCAGCCTCCGTGCTGTGACTTTGAATGTTGCCCCTCCTTTGTTCAGAGGGCAAATGTTGCACATATTTGCATGAAATTACGTTTTAATGTGTAGAGAACATAATCAAAAATAAATTGAAGGTGGGTAAACGTCCCCTTTAAACATGATGATTGTGATTCACAGCGCCATTTATCTGTTTCAAACATTCAAAGGAGCCAGCCCAATTATAGTTATTGTAGTCTGCGGAACTGAAACTTTAATATTACCAATATGGAGTGTGAAACTACTATAGAAACGTCAATGTAATGTAAATACTAGTCAGGCATCTGATACAGTTTTTAATTACTGTACATAATTAACATGTTCACAAAAGATTTGAAAATAAAAAATGTATTTTTGCAGAACACTTCACCTTGGACATTTACTTTTAACCCCTTCGCTTCGAGACTCTGAAATCCCCATAGACTTCGTACATATCCCACCCGGTTCTCAACAGTAAGCAACAGACTAAATCAGTACATTGATTAAAGGGTACCACCACCCAAAAATAATATTCTTCTAAATGAAAGGCAACATCTTTAGTATTCCATTCCATCAACAAGTTCACAAAAATATGTTTCCAGAAAGAAAAAAATATAATTGGAAAACGCATCACCATTCTAAAGCATGCGTTCACGGGTATGCATGTACAAGACTACTTTGTCCAGAGCGAACAAATCGCCCGGGATTCTATTGTCTCCCAACGTACGCGTGAATAGCATTGGCGCACTCGCAAATGTTTCGCCCGTACGGAACCAGGAAATAGTAGTGGTTCCGTAAGTGGTGGAAATGGATTGCTTTGTTTATGAATTACACAACCCTTTGCAAAAATGTTGGGTATCTATTTGATATCACAAAACGGTATACCAAAACATATAATAATGTCTTGTTCATTGCCTGGTGGTCCCCTTTAATGACTTAAAGTGCATTGATTTCCACACTGGGCTTTTGATGGAGATTGGTTTCTCCATTAATAGGCCAATTAATTCAAATGGCTCACTAATCATCAGACATTTTAATGGCAACTAGATACTTAATCACTAGACCACTTTATACAAATTAAGACTCATGACTCATCCTCCTCTGACACATCAACTTCACTTTAGTTTCACTTCAGAAAGTTTCTTAATAGTACTGGCATACCAATAGAAAGTAAAGGTGAACATATGAACAGGCAAACAATCGCCAAGTACTGTTTTGTACACGCATATATGTAACACTTGAGAATAATCAATTCAAAACCATCTCTAAGTACTTTACAGTGAAATTGTACGGGCTCAGTCATAATTGTATGCACGTATGTACACACACTTACACACGCACACACACAAACACAAAAGATCTGCACCTAACATGCCCATTCTCTACTCCCTGGGGAGTATTCTGACACAGCTTCCTGTCAAATCAGCTAATTTTCATTTGGATGATTTACATGTACGTCCCGTCCAGAAATTAAAGTACATCCATGGACATTTAAAATGTATGGATTCATGATGTAGCATATATTGCAATCTTTGTCCATTTTGGTAATTGGTATTTTAAGCTGTTCCCTTCAAGATTCTGAAATCCCCATATGCTTTGAACATAGCCCACCTGGTTCCCATACGCAAGGGACTAGGATGTATAGGAATATCATTTTGCCCTCAAAGCACCTTAATGTCAGTAGGTGGTATATAGTCCAACCAAATTTGATATATCCTTGTTTGTCCCAAAGGGAAATATTTTGGCGGGACGGTTAATTATTGAATCTTGCATCTAAAGTCTGCAAAAAATAATTAGCCATGAAATTGAATTCGATGGTAAAGAGGTTATTGCGCCTGCCTAATTGTTGGCAAACTGGCATGATTGAAGGATATACGATCAGGCCGCATCACTCTCAATTAACCGATTGACCAAAGGGGGTCTCCCCCATGATAAAACTTTCTAGGCTTGCAACAAGGCGAGTACCATATTTGCTGGTGTATTATCTGCACCCTTTTCCCCGACGGAAGAACCCACAAAAAGGGGGATGCTGTTAATACACAGAGATAGTTTATGTGCAGGAAAGGTTTGATAGGATTTTCTTTTATTATTACTATTATTTATTCGGCATTTCAAACATGTACGATACAAAATGAATAGTGAATTTACAAAACAAACAAAAAACATAAAAGCACCCCTGGTGAGTCTCCCCAAGCTGCCTGGCAGGAAAAAAGAAATCTTGCATTTCTGTAACCCATGGGTCTTCAAACAGAAACAAGTAGTTTGTGTTGTTTGTGTGCTGAAATGTTTACAAAAGTCAGAAAGAAAAGCCTGGAATATCTAGTTTAATTATGTTACACTGATCCCCAGCATAGATTAATCATCTTTAAAAAAAAAATCCCCTTAAAATGTTAACCTAACTTTCTCTTCAGCTGCGAGAGTAGAATGTTATTCCTTACATGTAGATCTCATATAGAATGTAAGCGGGCAAGTAAATTTTGTGTTTGGGCAAGTAAAATTTGAACATTTATGAGTTTACTTGCCCGAACGGGCCAGTAGAGAAAAAAGTTAGTGTGCATTAATACACAGATGGATGCAGTTTATACACTGCCAAATGTGGTAGCAGATTGCATGGGACAATTAAGATGCAATAAGTCTCGCAAGAGCATCCAAAGTTTGGAACACTTTCGAAACTGTGAAACTATACAGTCTAGGTACTCTGGGCCCTTGAAACAGTCAATTAATAGTGCTTGGGGCAGATGAAGACCGCGCTCACATGATGCCAATTTTTGTTTTGTAATTCTAGAGATGGGACGTTGCATTATGTTGATCAAGTTGTGAAATAGGAAAAAGTCTCCTTGCGGGAGTCCGGCGTAACAAATGCAAAAGTATCTATACAGTCAAAGCTGTGTTAATGGCCACCTGTCTATAGCAGCCAACCTGCCTATAGTGGCTACCTGAAGTGATCCCCTACAGTCAAACCTGTGTTTAATAGTGGCCACCTGTCTATAGCAGCCAACCTGCCTATAGTGGTCACCAAAAGTGATCCCTTGCCAAGAGAAACAGTGTTGTGGAACCTTACAGTATACAGTATACATACCGCCTAGCTGCATCAGAAATTCAAACACTTCCTTAAAAATTAGTCAATGATGTGTCCTCAAATAAAAGAAAATAACAACAAAATTGAAATAGATTCAACATATTGACAAAAGTACAAAAGAAAACAAATCTAACAAAAAAGGTTGACCTCAAAAACCTTGGCAAAACAAGTTGGGAAATCCCTGGGAGGAAATCAGCAGTTTACTGATAGACAGATAACAACAATCACATTCCTTTTGACCTTTTTTTTTGTACCTAAGACCTTCAGAAACCAAAGTCAATGGTCCTCCCCCCTTTATGCATTTATATTAACTTATATATTTCTTTTTCAAAGTTACAACTATTTCTGAGGCCTGTTTTACTCACAACAATTTCAATTGTTGTAAATGTCCCAATTATTGTAAAACTACCACGTCAACAGCCAAGCAAAGAACATCAATATAACGACACTTGAAGATATTTTCAAGTCCTAATCTTTTTTTTTTCATACGTACTAGACAACAATCCGGCAACTTTTGAATATTGGCTTGTAAAAGTTGGACAGTACTTAAATTGCATATAAAACCTTTAATATAAGATTTCTCCGTGTTGTTGACAAATTATTGGGAGGACACATGCCCCCCCCCCCCCCCCTCCCCCCCCTCCCCCCCCTCCCCCCCCCCCCCCCCTCTTGAAAAGATTACCAATGAACCATGTGAATATGTAGATATATGTGACCGGCTATAGAAAAACCCGGCACTTGTCGGTAATTCATATTTTGAAGAAATGGGCATTTTAAGTTCACATAACTTGTGTAAAAGATTGTAAAATTGAAACAATCATATCTTTGCCAATCATTGACCAATTTGTTAGAACAAAGCATCAAGCGAAAGCTTGCGATGAGGCCTTTTTAATGGTATGAAAATCTACATTTGTATTTTTACCGAAAAGTGCAGGGTTTTGCTATAGCCGTTCACATATGTATGCCTTCCTAGTTTCTTCAGTGGCGTAGCATGGTCAGACTGATTGGGGGCACACCTTATGTACTTGTTTTTTTCTTCAAAGATTTCCCCCTTATATTTTGCATTGTTTTGTCAATTGGGGGGGGGGGGGGGGGGGGGAGAGAACATTAACCCAATGCCCCCCCCCCCCCACAGCTACCCCACTGCCTTTATTGTAGGAAACAAGGCATGTACATAGCAGTAATTCCCAATGGAGATTCAATGTGATATGATTATGGTTGCCAAAAGTCCTCGCCTAAGAAGAAACAGTTTCAAGGGTATTTCATTTTCAAAAGGAAATTTGTTAAACAAATGTTTGCATGGCGACAGGTTCATTTTTAAAAAGTAAATATGCTTAGTTTAGAAAATCATCAAAGCAATCATAAATCATGCGTGAAAAGAATTAATTATTAATAGCCAAAGGAAAATAATTTAAAAGATACCAATACAGATGAACTTGGATACAATACTTCAATGTCATGAAAACGCAACTAGGATTATTGGTCAATTATTTTTTAGCATATAAGGTGAATAAATAAGCTTAGTGTTAAAGGGTACCACCACCCAAAAATAATATTCTTATTAAAGAATGGTAACGTCTTTAGTATTCCATTCCATCAACAAGTTCACAAAAATATGTTTCCAGAAAAAAGAAAAAAAAATTGGAAATGCATCACCATTCTAAAGCATGCGTTCATGCGGTCTGAATTGCGTAGACTGCGATGCGTGCAGTGACTTGCAATGTGTGCAGAGCCCGGGAATCTATTGTTTACAAACGTGCGCGTGAATAGCATTGGCGCACTCGCAAATGGTTGGCCCGTATGGAACCAGGAAATAGCAGTGGTTCCGTAAGTGGTGGAAATTAATTGCTTTGTTTATGAATTACACAACCCTTTGCAAAATGTTGGGTATCTATTTGATATCACAAACGGTACCAAAACATATAATAATGTGTTGTTCTTTGCCTGGTGGTCCCCTTTAAGCTTTAGAAAAACATCAGATAATTACTTGATAATACAATGTATGAAAACATTTGAAACTTTATATGGAGTAATTTTTTTAGAATAAGAATGAAATGTTCTGTTACCTGGGTGTTATATATGGGGGTACTTATGTGCAACGATCAACTTGGTCAATAATTAATTTGGTTTCCATGTGACTTACCTGTTTGTTATTGTTGTTGTTGCTGCTGGTAGAATCGCAGTCTGGCTCCACCCATGTTCTGAGGAGTGGCCCGATGTCCTGCCCCAACATCTCTGAAACGTTTTGGTCGATTCTGACCACTCCCTGATCTATCAGGTCGTTTGCTATGTCGTAGCTATGACCTGAAATGTCAAGATAGAGGTCATTTTGAGATTGGAATATTCAATGACTTCACCTGATTAAATTTGATATGACTTGATCAAACAATGTTGGATCAGGCCAATGTCCGATCCCAACTTCTCAACGATGTTTGGGTGAAGTCTAACTGGCTGTGTCATAGATATGACCTGAAATGTCAACATAGTGGTAATTTAGAGAGTGAATTAATGAATCAATGACTTCATCTGATTAAATTCGATTTGACTTGATTAAACAATGTAGGATCAGGCCATAATGTCCTGCCCAAACATCACAATGACCTCTCGGTCAATTTCGACTACTCCCTGATCTGTGAGGTCACTTGATATGCTGTAGCTATGACTTGAAATGTCAAGTTAGATTTAATAATATAATATCAAGAATAATCTTTCTTGGTAGGGTGGTGGTTCCCAAGTATAAAGAATGACCCACTAATTGCTCAACATTTTGATCAGTTCTAAAGGTCGATCGTCACTGATGGAAACCTTCAACGATTACAACAGAGTTGATGAGTGTCTGATGAGAAACTTAACTCTCAAGTCTCAATGATTTGAAAGGAAGTCATGTTAAGTGGGATATTTCCTTTGGGGTCCTGGAAACAGTTTAAAATCACAACAGATCAAGATAGATCATTCAAATCAAAAGATCATATCAATGTTGTGCACTATAAAAGTCACATGAATGTACACATTAACCATTATGATGATTATCATTAATCTGTATATCAAATCGCAACAGATCAAGATTGATGGCTTTCAAATAGAAAGAATTGTTCAATGTTATGCACTATGATAGTTGTAAGTATAGAACGATTAACCATTATCATTAATACAAAAGAAAATTAAAAATTTGTTTGGGTTCTTATCAAAATTATTCAGCAGTGCTGCAAAAGTTTAGATCAATATGACGTGATTTGTAATTTATCTTATTACAAAGAGGGAATTGTATCTAATCTATCTCTTCATTTAATATACAAAACAAAGTTAAGTATGTCATGTTTATAAATATAACAAATTGGAAGTTTACATAACAAAATAGATCAATCAAATATGGAACAAAAAGAGGAATTAACTCCTGTACTCACTCATGCCTGAACAAGAAACTTTATAATATATTCCAAGTCATCACAATCAATTCAGTTTTGTTTCAATCAAATATAATAATGCATCCAGAAGGTTCTAACAACTTCCAACACATGCAATATATTCCTGCTATATATTCCTCTGATATGATGTTCCTCTTGTTTCAGTCCGTAAATTGTCGTAATGGAGAGTTGTACCAGCTGGGTTGTCTTTAGTACCTCCAAACTTAAGATTATTACCAAAGAGGGGGAAACAATTATAAGGAAGCCCAATTCACTGGCCCACACTCCTGGAAGTATCACCTTTATTGGGTTTATCCTTTGGCGCTAATAGGAGAGGGGAAATTCCCCGTTAATGGGGTAAGAAGGCAACTCCCAGAAGTTAGTTAATAACTTTCCTCTGGAAGCCTTAATTTTGACCCTTCTCACATCATGTCCATAAATCTGAACCATTTCAGGAGGATTATGATCAAGTCTTACTGGATCCACCTTTTCACAAAATGATTGAGTCTGGTAATGTGTCATTTTGTATGAATCATTGTGTGTCATTTATCATTTATGTCATTTATGAATCATTGTGTGTCATTTATGTGTCATTTATGTGTCATTTATGAATCGATATATAAAACAACAATATAATTGACTGTCCTTCGTTAGTATTCATGGCTAATTCGTGATACTATTCATGTGGATTATGATTTGTTTCTCTAATTATTGTATCTATATATTAACGTTTCTTTATACCTCGTGAGTTCATTAATGTTATTTTGATGTCTGTAAATATTGTTGCAAATGACACTGCAATTCAGCTTGTAGAGCTCTGTGAATGTGACATTTTGTTGAATAAAATACCATTATTATTATTTAATCATGAGAGCACAATTTAAAAACTGATTGGGCAGCCCCATGTCATCTTAACTATAGGTGGGTTCATGATTAAGCTGGACACTATTCAATACAATTTTTTTTTTTTTTTTTTTTTAACTGCAGGGTAGGCCTGACATTCATGCAGTTATGTAATTTTTGCTTTACAAAGGCGCCCTGAATGATTCAATGATACATTGAATTGTGTCATTGGGTCACAGAAATTCAAGATTTCTTTTTTCCTGCCAGGCAGCTTGGGGAGATTCACCTGGGGTGCTTTTATGCTTTTATGTTTTCTGATCGTTTTGTAAATTCACTATTCATTTTGTATCATACATTGTACTTTATTTTGAAATGCCGAATAAATAATAATAATAATAATAATAATAATTAACTTGTTTTGCCTTGTGGCCCGGCCACTTGGGCAACTAAAAACAAGATTTGTCAAATTATAGTAGGGCAAAAACTTGAATCTGGTAGCCCTAAACAAAGAAAAACATAAACAATTCTGTAATGTGTAGTTGCCAATTTGGAACACTGTGGTACTATGCCTTTAGCCTGTTCCCTTTGAGATTCTGAAATCCCTGTAGTCTTTATAATACATTAACCCGTTCAGGACGGACTGATTTTGCTACAACATATGATGACATAAATGGTACCCTGGGGTACTAAACGAATATCCGCCATTTTGTTTAATTATTTATTTATTTTTTAGGGCTGTACTAGGGTATAGCGTGCATACAAGCGCGCGCTGCATGCACACCGCAATACGGTTGTGCTTTAAGTGGACACAAGATGGCGCTACACAACGCGGTACCCCGGGGTACAACGGTACCCCGGGGGTACCGCGTGTGTCATCATATATTCTTCATATGGACCAAATATTTTCGGGACAAGTCCTGAACGGGTTAACCTACCATGTTCCTGTAGAAGGGGTTGATATGAAAGGGGTACTTTTTGCGTAATGAATTGACTTCTCCAGTGTAATGAATCTTGTACGTCATGATTGGGCCTAATTGCCTTGTTTACTGCTCATCAATACAGAGATGAAAGTCTACAACTGACGACATATATTTCTGGTTTTTGTTGTTACATAAATCAAATTACATGTTTCATCAATAAACAATGGTCAGTGGGTCACAATACAAGTACAGCACAACAGAGAATTGAAAGAGAATGATGTGCCTGTATATTACTAATTGTTATTCTTCATCAAATCATGATAATCTGAATTCATTCAAAAATATACTTCAGATACAGATAGCCCAAAAACTCACAGATTATTATGGTCCAACCATGCTAAAAACCAATAACCAGCTTTATAATTGATCTGGGGTGTGTTTTAAAAAAATACTAAGTTGAACTACATGTACATAATTGTATGTAAGTTGAACTTAATACAATGCTAGAAATTAACCTTTTTGCCTTGTGCCCAGTCAGGCAAGTAAAAACAAGATTGTTCAACTTTGTGTGGCCCAGAACCTAAATTTGGTGGCCCAATACAAAGAAAAACATAACAATTTCTGTTAAATTTGGTTGCCCGAACGGGCCAGTAGAATTTAGGATCAATGAATTTGGTGGCCCGGAGCTAATTTTTAGTGGCCCGGGGCCAGCGGGCCTATGCTAATTTCGAGCACTGCTTAATATTATGGAAAGCCATTATTTGCTATGTGAAATGTATGCGTAATTTGTTTAAATACAAGTACAACATTACATTTTGTTTAAAACATATATATATATGTATACCTATTTTCTATTATCAAGAAGATTTCATATTCTTGATGTAAAATTAATCAAAAGTCACAAATATACATGTGCATTCTTACTCTTTAATATTTGTCCATTCCAAGGCTTCAAGTGTCTTTCCATAACGTTCAGTTCAACTTAAAGGTAACGTTGAGTATTGGTAATTTCCAAAGTGCCCCCCAAAATTAATTGTAACGGATTTGGTTGATTTCAATTCCATATGAAAGATCATCGAAAAAAACATGGGAAATAATAATAATTCCCATTCAAATGCTCTAATTGTTGTGAAATTTGCTTTCAAAATATTTATAAAAGTGATTGACGTCCGGCCATCACTTTTTAGAGAACGCTAGCGCGAAGCGCAAGTGTTCTAGGTCCTCCGATGCGAAAGGCGAACGGCGCTTGCGATACACATGAATATGCGCGGTAACTATTACCGCGCATTACAGTCTCGTATTAGGAGGACCTAGAACGCTAGCGCTTCTCTCTAAAGTTAATTTGACACTTGAGTTGTAACGGCTCTTTTTTTAATGATAACAGGGGTTTTATTTTGTCGTTTGTAATTGTGTATACTCTTCGAGCATGGTGAAGTTATGACTATTAGTTTGTACCGTAATCGTGCAGGTTTTGTTTACTAAAGTTAAGTTTGACCAATACTCAACGTTACCTTTAAAATATTTGTAAAACACCCCCTAAACTGTACCTACCCAATAGAGAAACATTCTTATTCACTACCACAAACTTAATATGAAGTAATGTAAATGTATTTCAAAGCAATCGGGAGAAAAGATATCATAGCCAAAAACTCACAAAAACAGACAGAGGGTATACCTCATTAAAATTATAGCAGGTTTTGTTATTGAACTTGTAGTGTAACAGTCTAATTCGCTTCCATGAACTGTGTTGTAACACTTTAATAGCTTCCGGGAATTTAATGCGAATTAAAGTAAAATTTACATCCAGGAATTTAATGTGAATTAACATAAAATTTACTTCCAGGCAGACAGATGATTGACGTGCCACCATAAACAAAAACTCAGGGAAATGTAGTCTTGTTTTATTGTTGAAGAAAGTTAAAATCTTATTGCTACTTACATGTAGTCTTGTATGAGTACTTTTTGTTTACATGTTTTATTGCGTAGTATCTATTCGTCATGTAATGTGTAAACAAAACCAATTTTCCTTTGTTGTTTGACAATTGGACTAATACATTAAATGAATGAAAGTGAAACAATATCATAATACCTGCACAGTATTTTGTTGAATCTAGGAGTTCTGAGACTGTGTGGCGTTCTTATTCACTCCCTTTGTATGTATTTTGTTAATTAATGTAAATTTAATTAAATATAATTTAAGACAGACAGAAGACAAGTCAACATTAAAATTCAAGGAAGGAATATAATAATGTTGCAGTCTATAGTACATTGCTAAAACTACCATCAAACATTATTATTAAAATGTAGAGTAAAATATGTCCTTCAAAGAAGACAGTTCTTTCACCATACTTTCAGAAAATGTTTCAATATCATCAGTCTGTTAATCAGCAACAACTTCTCATATATAACTTTCTTATTTAAAGGGACTTATAGTAACATTGTCCAAATCCTCAAAATAAATTTTTCATTCTAGCGGTTTCCTCATACCTTGTTGTATTCGTATTAACAATAAAATTATGGGACAGGTTTCGGTTTTTCAAATTTCCCTTTCGTTACAAAGATATGTACGATCGAAGTATTCAGATAAGAAAAACTCCGGGCGAGTTTTTCTTCTGTGTACAAAGTGAGTGCAGTTATTGAATATCACTTTGCATTTTCGCTCATTACTTGGCCATGCAATGTCAATTTGACTTAAAATGTTCACACAATACCCTGTGGACATATGAGATAACAATAATATACATTGTATCAACCATTCATCACTTTTTGCACATGTCAACAAAGTTACTAGATCCCTTTAATAGAAACCAACTAAAAATCCATAACAAAACCTTCCAGGCTGGAAACAATTGTTCAGACACAGTACCTATATTGCAGTATGAAAATGCAGTATGATCAAGTGCAAAATTTGAGAACTATTATACAAATTTTGTTGTATTTTACTTCTTTTACAACTAGAAACACATTATTTTGAAATACTGTAGTACTTACCACTTTTAATTGTAGTGGTGTAGGCATAACAATACAAATTTGAATGTATGCCAAGATCATGAGAAAATTTACAAAAAAGTTTTATTTATAGCTGGGAAATACAACCTCCATGTTTATACATGTACATTTTAGCTAGTACACACTAACAATACAATACTTGTATGGATCAGTAGTCAGTGCATGCATACTTTTTTTTTTTTACTAAACCTCCAAGGCAATTATTTCCTAGACATTATACCTTTACATAGTAAGTGCAAAGTTCACATAACAAATACAATGCTGTGGCTAAAAATTTCAGTAAAAGACACGCTGTGCGCAAACAATATATTCAATATTCAAACAATATTCAATATTCATTGTGTTTGTATATATCCTAAAGTAATTCTTTACTATGCACATATATACTTTGCGCAAACAATATTCATTTTGTTTGTATATCCTAAAGTAATTCTTTACTATGCACATATATACTTCAAATGTAGTAGTAGTGCAGCATGGTATGACTGATTCCAGGGAGAAGGGGGGGGGGGAGGAGGCTTGCACATTATTGGGGGTACACCTTATGTATTTCTGGATTTTTTTCCAGAGATTTCCCCTTACGTTTTTTTAAATTGTTCTTGACAAATTATTGGGAGGGGGGGCAGGTGACCCCCCTCCTGCCCCTTCCCCACCCCATATGTGCCCCCCCCCCCCCCCCCCCCCACATAGCTATGTCACTGAAGGACAGGCAGCAATTACTGCAGACTCTAAAAGACATGAAAGCTACCACTTCTGTAATCTTTTGCAATCAAGAGTGGGTTGACTTCATTACAAATTTACAATACACAGGTTTGCAATGTGGGTAATTCCACCATACTGGAATTACATTCAGAGACGTTTTTTGCTCATTATTTCATTCCCTGCGCAATATTCTCATGACTTAAGTAAATTTTGATACTTATATAAGTTGCACGGGTAACCAGGCTACAACATGATAGGGAAATGGTTTAATATCTTCCATGTGTTGTTGCACACTAGACCAATATGTGTGACCGTAACGGAATTACCGGAGAATGGAGTTTTTTTTTTGCTACAAGTTTGCGTCGAGTTTCTCTGAAATATAAGACACTTTGAAACTGATTTTATGTATTTTTTCTATCTTGATAATGTCAACTTCATTTTGGAACAAGTACGTGCATAAACAACACAATGATAAGTTCACAAATTCACTTTTTATAAAAAAGACCACTGTAACGGAATTACACAAATTTGTAACGGAATTACATCTCTGAAAGTTACAAGGAAAACTCAATTATTTTGCACTCAACTTTTCTTACATGCTAATGCAAACATCAAGGCTATCTAGCACTTGAATATAAACCATAATTTGACATATCTGTAAAGCAATTTTTTAACTTGTTATGTGTAAAATAAATGAAAATATGGCCAAAATACAAATAAGAGTGAAATTTGAAAAAAATATTGCTAAAATCCAGCTTTATTTCGGTTTATTTTCAGCTTCATATTAGTAGGCAAGAAATTAAAAAGGATTGCATCAATTTAATGAAAGAAAAATCCTAGGAACTATGTCCACTAATGTGTGTAACGGAATTACACAACTTAAGCAGTGAAATCAATTTTTCCACAAATCGGTACATGAACAACAAAGAATTCACATTTTAGCTTCAATACTTTTCAAAAATCAATAATTTGACAATAATAACCATATTTGAAGAAAAAAAAAGCAACATTTTAGAATTTTTCCTCTACTTCAAGAAAAATGGTTAAATTGTGAGAAAAAATGTACTACATTATGTGACATGCTAAATAACTGCACATAATCAATATCAAGCAACATTTAAACAATTACAAATCACAAACAGGTCAAATCATTCAACTTTCAATGCTATAAAGCCTCGTAAACTTCCTGAATATTGGAAATCTGTGTGAATGGAAATGCATTGTGAATGGGTAATTCCACTGTTACAGAATGACAAATAAGTGATTTTTAGCTCTGTTTTCTTAATCATATTTAAAATTCCTTTCACTTTCACAGTTTTTAAAACTTTAATAACTGGCAGGGGTACTAGAGGTACAACAGAACCCAAGATTGTTACAAATCTATAACGCGTCCAGAGACCAAAATACAATCATAACGGAAAGGGGTCTTTCATTCAACACTAACTATGTAATGATTTTCTGCAAAAGCTACTTAACCACAAAAAATTCTTCATTGGTAATAAAAACTTATCATTTAAGTTACAAACTTGAATTTGGTAAATCTTTTTTTCCAGAAATGATCTTTTTAACCTCTGAAATTACCTTAAGACAAACGAATGTCACTGTAACGGAATTACGCCTGTGAAATCCACCCATGAAAATGCAATTTCTTGGTTACATTTTTCTGCTTTTCTGCTTATAGTCATTAGTAAAGAATGTGTATGCATTGTTCATCACAAGCTCTTACATAAGGACCAGAACAAATCCTGAAGTTATGTGTGTGCGTAACAGAATTACAAGAAAATCAAAATTTGTTATATATATAAACTCTTGTTATATTCTAAAATTATTCTTTAAAAAATTCATCCTAAATTGATCTTAATTTACTCTCAAATCAATTTGGAATGCGTTTTCATCCATTCCATGAAATACGTGTATAGATGTATATCGGATATTAACCCGTTGAGGACTGGTCCCGAAATATTTCGGGCTTGAGTCTATGGAGAATGCGTGTTATACCAAAATCAATTCGTCCTCAACGGGTTAAACGTGTATGATCCTCAAACAAAAAGTTTGCATATAAAATATAAATATGGAATTGCCAAAAATGAAAGACACCTTTAGGAATTCCCATTTGAAAATGCAAATACTTTGTACATCATTCTTCTTTGATCTGCATACAGAAGCACACTGAACACACAATGTATTCTGACTTTATGATAATGAATAAAAACATGTGTATCTTAACCTGTATTATGTTTAGTTTTGAATATCTTGAAGCCTATTCTGTATTTAATTTTATATGCTTCAGTTTAATACAAATTTAATACAAAGATCAATGATATTCAAATCTACATACAATTACAACATTATTAATATTAAATCTCCTTGAAAGTTGAAGGTATGATTTATATCTTAAAATACATGAATGTAAATTAATGTGAGAAAATAAATGTAGCACCAGTGTCACACTAATCACTGGATATTTAAAAAAAAATTGTATTGTTTTTGTTTTTCCCTTTCTAAAGTACAAACATGAATCTGCTGCATCTTCATAATTTCAGTCAAGTGGTTCTTGCTGGAAACTAATTTAATGATATAACATTATCATCTCTATTATGTTCATGGAGAGATTAGAGAAATTATCTATCGTGTATCAATTTAGTTAAATCACCATTGATGCAATATGAAGCATGTGGGTACAATGAGTCACATAAAATAACATTGTACAGTTACTTGTATAATGACGTATGGTCTACATGGCTACAGTTCATGCTATTTAAAGGGTGTTTCTACATTGAGAACAAGAATTTTTTTTATTTTCAGCAATATCATTCAATACCTTACAAACCATGTGCGTGTAATTCCGTTACGTAACGGAATTACTAATACCGTTACGCCAATTTTGGAAAAAGTAGTGACATTATTTCAGAAAATTATGTTGGAAGTTCTTGGGACTGTGGTGAAGGAAGAGAATTCACAATGACATGACTAAAGAACAAGTAATAAGATATTGAGAAAAACTTATTACGTTTTATCGTAACGGAATTACGATCAAATATTCATAGATTTCAAAAATTTCTCCAAAAAAAAATGCAATGAAGTTACTGCCCATGCTTTACAATTTGTGATTGTTGCTACATTCTATGGAAAATATGAGAAAAAGAGCAGAAACAATCATTGAATTAAAAGATTCACTTCATTTTCATGAAATGAAGCTGATTTATGAATAAAAGGTCATACATTTCTGTTCAATTCAAGCAGAAATATTTTCAAAACCAATAGAGCTATACACAAATGGTTTTCAGTTTCCTAAAATTCAAGTTTTCCTCTATCGATAACAGTTTGATTTAGGGAAGATTGCTCAACTTTGAGATGTGGTGTTTTTGCCTTCTCTCATACGGAATTGCCCATAATATCCTAATAAAACAATTAGGCTTTAGAACCAATCCGTTCCCTTCGAAATTCTGAAATCCCCATTGACTTTGCGCATAGCCCACCTGGTTCCGATATTTAGTAACTGGTTATTTCAAGCTGTCTTCATCACTACGAAAATGTTGTCCCTGGCATTGGGACGTGGATTTGTTGAACTAAGCCAGATTTCAATCAATCAGAATTTTATATCCAATCAAGTTACAACACTTTCCATAACTTACCAATTCTAATCCATGTGGCAAAAACGGCTTCATTATATAATTCAGCTAGTTAGTAAAATAATCCTTTATTCCATCCAATAAGGTTTTATTCTTTTAAAAAGTCTGGAACAGGCTTTTTATTACAATCTGATCAAACAAAAAGTCAACAATGCTGAGCAGCGTCTGTGGTATTTGTCAAATGTCAAAACTGGTATAATTAAGTAAATAAATGATTTAGCAGTGGTTTAATCACTGCAGGCAGATACCCGACGATCCAAATACAGGATATCCTACCGGACCCGACAGGAAACGACATGTGACCCCAAAACAATAAAAGACACTCAAGATTTTTAACCCATTAACTGGAACCTTGAATCCCATTTATATATATTACTCTATGGGGATTACAATATATATATCATAGTTAATAAATCAATATAGACATTTGACTTCCACCTGTATACGTATACAAGTCAATCATTTTTTAATTTGTAAGAGCACACTTGAGCTAAATAATAAAGCACATGCCTGATGGTATAAAGTGAATGTGATTCAAGTCAGAATTTGTTAGAAAACTAGAGTAATTGCCTCAAATATCATGAAATCAACATCTACACAATATCCGTTTAGTTTACATAAGTTTAAAGGGGACCACCAGGCAAAGAACAACATATTATTATATGTTTTGGTACCGTTTTGTGATATCAAATAGATACCCAACATTTTGCAAAGGGTTGTGTAATTCATAAACAAAGCAATTAATTTCCACCACTTACGGAACCACTACTATTTCCTGGTTCCATACAGGCCAACCATTTGCGAGTGCGCCAATGCTAATCACGCGCACGTTTGTAAACAATAGATTCCCGGACGATTCGTTCGCTCTGCATACATTGCAATTCACCGCACACATAGCAGTCTGCGTAATTCAGACCGCATGAACGCATGCTTTAGAATGGTGATGCGTTTCCAATTTTTTTTCTTTTTTTCTGGAAACATATTTTTGTGAACTTGTTGATGGAATGGAATACTAAAGATGTTTCTTTAGTAAGAATATTATTTTTGGGTGGTGGTACCCTTTAATCTTATGTTTGGGTAAGTGAAAATATCCATGGGGCAAGTGCATTTTCAAGTCCATGACATATTTACTTGCCCAAACGGGCCAGTACTTAGAAAAAAGATCTGTAGCACCCTGGATTTAATTGATTTAGTTATGGACAATATGTGACCGGCTATAGCAAAACCTGGCACTTGTCAGAAAAAAAATCAAAATTTAGATTTTCAAACCATTACAAAGGCCTTATCTTATAAAGCTCACATTCCTTTTTTTTATAAATTCTGACAATTTTTGGCAAAGATATGTTTGTTTCAATTTTACAGACATAAGTCTTTAACACACATTATGAAAACATAAAATACCTTTATCTTTAATAAAAACATGAACTACCGACAAGTGCAGGGTTTTGCTATAGCCGGTCACATATATAATGACGACAAGTAAACAAAATACATCATGCGGTATACCTATAAATACAAAATTATTGAACACCAAACATCAACAAGGTCAAGTACGTCATCGACTTGTAGACTACTCAGAAAACCTAGGAAATCCCAACCACGGGAAATGAAATTTACCAGTACTTCATTTTTGTTTTCTTTTATTCAAGAACAAGGATGTATCATAACCTTTCGATTTGAAAAAGGTGGTATTTACATGTTTTGCACAAGAAATTAGGTAATTGTCAAATGATGATCTCTACATGACTGGTCTTTTTCTGATCTTTCGGAAATATCCCCTGACAATTCTGAAGGTAATGTTTAGTTCTGTTGAATGTGATTGACTATATAACCCAAATTCAATAGCATTTATCTACAGAGGGCAATGCATCCCAACACTATAATTAATCGCATGGCGCAATCAGTGCAAAAGGTTCAGCAGTACATTGTCTGGTGTCAATTAGCCTTCGCGCCATTGGCAGCATATGGCTAGTATGCTCCCCAGGGAGTTGAGAAAGTATGCAATATCATTGTGTGGGTTTGAACTGTACCTGATGACCATGGGTAATAATACTTGCGCTTAGAAACCCTGTATTAAGCGCGTTATAAATGCAAGTTATTATTATTATTATTATTACAGCTAAAGTTTCATAAGATTTTTGGAAAAAGTATGATTTTACAAGTAACTAGTAAGAATCTATGCAATATCCCAGTACTTTTAATCATGGCTGTATGGAAAGGGGGGGGGGGGGGTAGGGGCTGCAACCGCTGCTCCCCCTACCCCTCAACCAAGAGTTTTCAAAATAGCAATATTTGGGCAAAAGACCCCTCAAAATCAGGTAAAATTATGTCATTTTCTGGCAAGCTCATGTCATATTTATTTGGGTCAACTTGTGGTCATCTTTGGGTAAACTTGTGTCATGTTCGGGTAAATAGTATGTCATTTTGGGCAAAATCATGTCGATGGGACAGATAAATCCACAGACAGGTTTCGGAATAAGAGACCTTTCATTGACTCGACCTCATGAGTCATAGTTACAACTGCAGACTGCCACATATCATGTTTAGATAATTTATGGTTTAATTAACACATCAAGGATGACTGCCCACATATTTGTGGTTTGGTAGTCCTACATTTGAGCAACATAACAAGAGCTATAAATAGTGTACAAGGAAAAAGAGCATAAATCTCTCTATTATTTGGTTTATTTGAGTTATAGTTTAACTGGTTATTGGTATTCATGTCCTTTTGATCGGGGCTGAAAAGATTGACAGTTTAAAAGGGAACAGAGATTACGAGTAGGTTTATACAAAATGATAGTGTCATTCAGATAGGAAGGTGATATTTCATGAAGAATTGTATATACACATGTATACAAACAAATTTTGATGAGAATTTGGGGCCAGCAAGTCTATAAGGTACATACTAATTCCTCCACTGGCATGATGTTAGAAGACTCACCTTGGCAAGCGTGGACCAGTGGATGTGGGCCTTCAGAGAAGATATGTGGTCCCCAGGCCTGATCCTGCTTGAGGGAGCTGGTCTTGAGTTGGGCCAGCCAGAACTGGACCAGTTCCTTCTTCCCAGACCTGCATGCCTGACACAGCAGCTGCCTCAGCTCTGCAACATCCTCCAACAGCCCTGCGATAAAAACGATTATGGTTATTTTATTTCACAGGATTCAAATATCAGTCAGAAAGTAGAAACAATTACATTTCCTGTGTGTATAACCTGTATGTAATGTGTATGACTTTACTTGTGGAAATAAATTAATGTTGATCATATTGAATTATTTATATTTTGCCTAACAAAAGAAATTCAATATTTTACATTATATGCATCGATCAAGTTGATATTTCATGAGCGAATGTAGTTAAACTACACATTTAGTACTAGCTTTCACTGAAGAGCATGTTTTTTTGTAATCTTTCATAGCAAAATTAATTAATGCTTGTGGAGTTTATTTTTTTCACAGGCAATTTACTTTTGACAAAATATCACTGTGAACAATCTTCACCAACACAAATCAACAAGAATAAAAGTGGGTTCTTATATTATATTTTCTGGCATCAATATACAATTACAATAAACATGTACAAGTATGTTTTTCTTTGATAATGTTGATTAATCCATTGTATGAATATATAGAGAGATGGAGTACATAATGTATGCCTTGCACTTCCAAATAGGAGTTGTTTGCCACCAAATCATTGGATATCAGAGGCATCGATCGACACGTTCGGAAAACACAATGCATGGGGGGGGGGGGGGGGGGGGGGGGGGGCAGAGCATTGTTCACAAACAATGCTCTGCCCCCGCCCCCCCCCCCCCCCCCCCCCCCATGCATTGTGCTTTGCAAACGAGCCGACGCCTCTGTTGGATATGCCAGAACTACTTTGAAAATATAAATGTTATCTATTTTCATACATGGCCACCGACTATTTCAATATTCTTGCTCTGTTTCCCCAAAACCATTGGACACTTTGGACACTTTGAACACTTTCAGGTGAACAAAAATAGTTTTAAAGGGGACCACCAGGCAAAGAACAACACATTATTAAATGTTTTGGTACCGTTTTGTGATATCAAATAGATATACCTAACATTTTGCAAAGGGTTGTGTAATTCATAAACAAAGCAATTAATTTCCACCACTTACGGAACCAGTACTATTTCCTGGTTCCGTACCGGCCAAACATTTGCGAGTGCGCCAATGCTATTCACGCGTACGTTTATAGGCAATAGAATCTCGGGCGATTCTTTCGCTCCGCACGCATTAGTCTTCGCAATTCAGACCGCATGAATGCATGCTTCAGAATGGTGATGCGTTTTCCAATTATATGTTTTTTCTGAAAACGTATTTTTGTGAACTTGTTGATGGAATGGAATACTAAATATGTAACCTTTCTATATAAAGAGTATTATTTTTGGATGGTGGTACCCTTTAAATCATGGAAAATATTAATTCAATTGTTCTTATGGTAATTCTTTTCATTCATTTTGCATGAGTGCATGGCCACAGCTCAATGAGTTTCATATTTGTATAAATACTCATCTTTGTTCGCACTACATAAACAAAATTGTTTGATTATTGTGAAGGTCTGGAGGGTTGTTTGCACTTTGAATGCACATTAACCCATTGTTTACGGTAACCAGGTTGGCTATGAACAGAGTCTATGGAGATTTCAACATCTCAAAATAACAGGTTTTAAAAAAATAGTACCACAAAATGGTAGACTTTGAACTATCCATTGACAGGTTGAAGACAAAAGGGCAGAGTGTTTTGTAATCCATTTAGTACCATAAGTTCAAAAAGAGTGATTTGAATAGACTTGTCTAGCCCGATCGAAATCAGCATTTTCAAACATGTTTCAAGCTATGATATTTTTGTTTGTTATTTAACAATAGCCTAAATCAATTCACGGTGCTGATTTGGGGCTATGACAATCTGTTGAACCACTTGCCTGCGATATTTTGCATTTCCCATGATTTTAATCCATGCACTACGCCAGGCTTCTGTAGTAAATGGGTTATACGCACGCCTCTTAGTCCAAATCAAATCTAAAGAATCCACGCACTATAACCCAGTTCTTTAGACGAGTTAACATAATGTACAACCTTATCAACAATTACTGTAAACGTCGTTATTTTCGCACGATTAATATTTCGCGCTGAGCAACACAAAAACACATTCGGGGCTTTTTAATTTCGTGTTCACACGCATTGCAAATCGCGCATTTATATTCGTGGGTTTTTATATTCGCGGATGCCGACTTCAGTGCGAAATCCGCGAACATTAATGCACCGCGAACATTACCACGTTTACAGTATATCTACATGTCTACAATGAATAGAAGTTTGGTAAGAAGCCAATTGCCTAATTAATTCCATCTACACTTGTCTATAGCAGAGGCATCGATTCGTTTCCAAAGCACAATGCATTTGGGGGGGGGGGGGGGGGGGGGGGGGGGGGGGGGGGGGCGACAGAGCATTGTTCACAAACAATGCTCACCCCCCCCCCCCTCCCCCAATGCATTGTACTTTGCCATTGAATCAACACCACTGGTCTATAGTATTCATTCAGGAACAAATCAACCAATCTGATCCTATGAGTATTGTGACTAGAGGCGACTGCGGTACTCAGAAGGTTAAAGCCAAATGTCAGTATTGGGAAACGCCCCACACACAAGAAAATGAAATAAATGCTCTATTAAAAGAATATATTTTTTATTAATATGGCAGTAAAAAAATTTGGCCAAGAGACCGTCTATTAATTGGTATATTTGCAATTTAGAAAACGATCTGTAGATCGATATCGCCGACGGTTATATTTTGAAATGTTCGTCCGCACATTACATGCAAAGCGCACGCAAACCCCGCAACACGTGGCAGAACAGCTAGCCGATCAGCTACAGTATCTACAAGACTCGCGGCTGGGAGAGTCCCGCAGGCCACAGAAGCTGTGCGCTGCTCAATCTTATCGGCGGCGCATGGAATTTTCCTTATTTAAGTGTCCGCATTTTACAATGTTATGGTTCATATTTTACCACATTACCCCTCTTTTATTATTATAATTTCAACCATATATTGATCAATTTGTTTGGCCAACAGAGTAGATGTCCATAATTTTCAAAAAACTGTTCTATGACTTTAAGTGCATCAAAAAACAACTGAATCACTATAGTCACTACATGCACTACGTGCCTTTAGCACTGAGAGACATCAAAGTTAATGTGCAGAAGTTCCCCCAAATAACACATAATACATGAAAAACACTGTTTTCTGGTTTACACAATAGTTTTCTACTGCTAGAGCTCTGTACAACAGAAATCGGTGCCTTGTTCATTTTGGTACAATGGTTTTCTTTTATCAGAGTTCTGTTATTAAACTTTGCACATGAATATGTGGGTGTGTACTGGTGCGAGATGAATGGGGGCATGCAAGTCTTGTAGATAAAGAGATCACGTTTTCTAAATCATGAAAAAACAGAGACAATTTTCATGGTCATGAATTTTGCAGATCTTAAAAGACACCTTATGTGGAACAAAAAAGGAGAAACTGGTGATTTTTAATATAGGTTTTCCCGGCCAATTTCCTACATTTTGCGCCCAAATACGTTTGCATTCAAATTCATGCAATTGCCACGGAGGAGTATCTTTGGTCATTCAAATGTGTATTCCGAGCATTCATATTTGTATATGGGCACTTGAATGTCAAATCGCAAACTCCAAATTCGCAAATGTGCATTCGATTTCATCATTGGGCGCTATTTTCAACATAATATGTGCATTCAATTTAATACGGTAAGCTGGGCAATCGCTTGTTTGTACATTCAATTTCATTTATGGGTGAATAAATTTTGTTCATGGGTGAATCAATTTTTTCAAAATAGAAGAACTTACCCTCATCAAATGCAACCAATTTATGGATAATGTGTTGCTGACCATGAGCAGTTGCGACTTCTAGAGCACTTTCCCCCTGAAATAAATAAATAAGTTTTTATTTAAACTATGCACTTTTTTTAAATAGCGATACTCAGGAGTGTGGAATAAATAATCTTACATAGTTATAAACTTTGGACAAAATTTCCATATTTTCTTAAAAGTGAATTGTTATCAAGGATTTTCTTCCATCATTACAAAGGAAGTATAAGTATGTACCCTCTACCCTTCGTGCAAAATTAAAATATTAAAATGTTAATATTAATCTGTTATCAAAATTGTACTAGTAATTAATAGTAAATTCATTATTCCCTTCTTGATTTTGTACTTATTTATTCATTTTAGTTTGGGGACAAAGCACTTAATGCACTTATTTTGTTGTTTTAATTACAATATTTTCCAAATTTTCCTAAATCATTGTTCTGTAAACGTTTCATTATGTTTACATTTTGAAAGCCATGCAACAAAATATGTAGCTCTTGTTTATTTGTTATCATTATTCCCAAAATGTAAAATATATGTAGTTATTGTTCTGAAAATGTTACATCGCATAGAGGATCGCTCAGAACTACAAGATAGTACGCATAACTTGACAATTTAGCAAAAAATTGACTTATTACTTTTCTCACTCTCACCATGTACAGTAAACCTTACAAGTAAACTGACCTGTCTATTCTTGATGCTGGGGTCAACGCCCCAAGATAGAAGCATCAGGACGGCCTGCACATGCCCAGTCTGACAGGCAACGTGCAAGAATCCATACTCTGAGTGAAGCACCTCGCATCCCTTCTGAATTCCCCCACCGAGATGTCGGGGGCGGTGCGAACGTATTCTGCGATGCTCTATTGGTTCTGAGTTGTTCTTATTTAGATCTAGTAGCTCAAAACTGGAATCAAAGCTATCCTCTCGACTGTGTTCCAATGGGCTCTCTGGAAAGCCATCTGGGCATGGCTCAAGGAGCTCCTTGGGCTGTCCACTTATACTGGTATTAATGTGCTCCTTCGGCACGCCTCCTAGACTACAGATCTCGGAACTGTATCCCGGAAAGAGCCTCTCTTGGACCTGATTCTCGGGCAGGGTCTGGATAAAGCTGTATGCTGCCCTCACAGGGTCACTATGTGTCTGTAGGATGTCCACCAGCGCTGTGCACACAGGAACTGGACATCAGGAAGGAAAATAGCAATTACATTTCTGGGTTCTAATTTTTTAACTTTGCTCCTTATAATAATATCAGGTATGACTCTGATACTTATTTTGCAATGAATTTTAAAATGAGGTTTATCAGGGGTCTTTAACAATGCTTTTGGGGTCATCAATTGACATTATGGAAATTAAATCTTTAACAAAACACTACCCATCTCTTTAATTGCTGACAATAAGGACATCATAGGAGGACAAAAATGAGCGCAAATATCTTTGTGCATTGATAACCTTTTTACTATTGCGTTTTAGGTTAAAATTGTGTCTTCTATTTCACCAAACCATGGGCTAAAATTATCAGTTTCAATTTATCATTTTAAATTCATAATCTGTAATTGCTCAGACACGTCAATTGAAAATGAAACAAGAACAACCAATTCACTTTCAGTTGATATCATTCTGGTTTTTCACGGTTTTTCATTTCTTTGAGTCTGGTAAAAACCCAATACCACAGTGGTAATTCCTTGAAAGATATATAATTTTACAGGATGTTTTCTCTTCAACATATATATCAAAATTGTTTATCCCTTGTGTGCTCACATTTAAAACAAAATAACAATTTGTATTTCCTGCCAAGAACCAAAGTTGTGTTTGCAGTGGCTCAGCCAGGATTGTTTTACGAGGTGGGGGTGGGGGGGGGGGGGGGGTTGTAGAGCCCCCCCCCCCCACCCCCATGAGATCTTTTGGATTTTAGCTATTCAAAGCCCCAAAATCAAAACAAAAGAGCCCAAAAGAAGGGGGGCTAGAGCCCAGGAGCCCCCACCTCGCTTCAAAAGTGTCTGTTTGCAATTAAACATACAATCTTACACGTTCAAGGCGAGAATTAAACAACTAAATAAACTTCATTATTCTAGAAAGGTCAGGTTGATTAAAATCAATAGTTATTGGTCCTTTTGAAAAGGTTCATATTGAATATGATAGTGCTAAGCAAAATTTGTTGATGCTTGTGAACATTGTTATATGCACCTCTTCCTATCATTTTATTTTTTAATCTTCGGGGAAAAAACAAAATTTTATTTTCAGGTGCTACTCTACAAATTATTTACAGTGGGGCAATTCCAAGGTAACAGCGTGACGGTAGGAGGGTGTTTCTCACGATGAAAGTCTAAATAACTCACAAAATAAAAATGTCCAGAACCAAATTTTGATATGCATCTCTGTTCCCACTATCCTACCAATTATTTACAATAGGAAAGAAAATCAAAATTCCCACTAAATTATGAATTATAAATATCAATATCTGCGGTAACAGCGTGACGGCAAAAAGACATGGGTTTCTTACATGGTAAGAAACTAAGCAAACTCTGTGAACTACAGGAACATTTTGCAATTTTGTCACATTGATTCTTTGTACTAGACATCAAGCTAGAACATCCAAATAAAAATGTAGAAAAAATCCAATGTTCATAGTAAATATGATATCATAAACGTATCTGTGCACGGTAACAGCGTGACGGTAACAGCGTGACCTCTGAATTGTACATGTTATATATATTTCATTTTCATTTCATTTCATTTATTCAACCATAAACATGATAAAAAACAATACAACAAATTGCAACATTAAGACATAATACGTAATGATTGTTCTATGGTTCGGACCATTAAGAAAGCAAGGCTTGTGGAGAAATGGCCCTTAAATATACATATAAAATAAAGCATACAAAA
Organism: Echinarachnius parma; assembly: GCA_037951105.1. Taxonomy (NCBI): domain Eukaryota; kingdom Metazoa; phylum Echinodermata; class Echinoidea; order Clypeasteroida; family Echinarachniidae; genus Echinarachnius; species Echinarachnius parma. Next base: position 74,390 of record JBAMJV010000552.1, on the reverse strand, counting down.
TATAACTCATACAGATATCGCAGATACACACGCACACACACACACACACACACACACACACACACAAAACCCTATTTGAACATTTGCATAAAAATGCACACCTAAATATATAAAAATGAATAATCAATATAGTACATAAAATATATATACATATATGTATAAATTTAGTATGTTACAAAGGAAAAACGAGAAGATACTACAAACTCCTTTCATAAATGCGGCATGGATTTCAAAAGGTATGTACGGCATTGTTTTTTAAATTTAGTGATTGTTGTGCTGGATTTGATAGAGTCTTCTAGCATATTCCACTCTTTTACACCAGTATAACTTATAGAATTCAATGAGGAAGTTAATCGAAATTTTGGTTGATGAAAATGGTGACTTTGCCGTGTATTATATGAATGAAGTTCTGAGTTCGCAAAAAACATATTACAATATTTTGCTGGTAATAGTCTAAAGTGTACACAATACATAAATATTAAAGTATTAAAAGCAATCAATTCATATATTGGTAAAATATTCAACTGTCTAAAGAGAGGTGTGCTAGGGCAACGCCAAGAAGATTTTGATATAGTTCTTACTGCTTTCTTTTGTATAGAGTATATTTTAGTAAGATGGCTTTTGTATGTATTACCCCATATGTAATTACAATAATTTAAATGTGGCACAACAATACTATCATATAACATATATAAAACATTACAAGGCAAAGTGAATTTAAGCTTTGTGAGTATGCCAACACTTCTCGCAAGAGATTTATAAATTGAGGAAATATGATCACTCCAGTCTAAATATTCATTAATTAAAACACCAAGGAACTTAACATTTTGTAATCGAGATATAATAACATTATCAATATTTAATGGTGGCAAATTTGTGGGTAATCTCCTGTTCCTTGTCCGAAAAATAATGTAATTGGTTTTTGTAAGATTCAGGGCCAATTTATTAACCTTGAACCATACTGAGACGTTTTTAATTTCCTTGTCTACTGATGACAATAGTGTATGTATATTATTGTTGCTCATAAGAGCTGCTGTGTCATCAGCAAACAAGGAAAATTTTAAAATATTTGAGGATTTAACAATATCATTAATATAGACAAGGAACAGGAGAGGACCCAATACAGATCCTTGCGGAACACCACAAGTATTATATTGCATTGACGATTTGACACCATTGACCATCACAAATTGTTTTCGTTCACATAAATAATCACGAAACCACTGTAAGGCTATACCTCTTATACCGTAATGATGTAATTTACTTAACAGAATGTGATGATCAATGGTGTCAAATGCTTTTGATAAATCCATAAATAATCCCAGACAATATTTGCCATTTTCAATTTCATTTTGTATTTGATGGGATAAATTCAAGACGGCTAGGGCAGTTGAGTGATTTTTTCGGAAGCCGAATTGTTCATCTATTAGTACATTATTTAATTGTAAGAAATTATAGAGTCGTTTATGAATTATTTTTTCCAAAATCTTATCAAAAATAGGGAGAATGGCAATTGGCCTATAATTAGTGATATCATTTGCATCATCCTTTTTATAAAGTGGGACTATCTTTGCAATTTTAAACTGTTTAGGAACAATACCTGTTTGCAGGGATTTATTAAAAATACAGCATAACGGTTCGACATAATAATATATAGTATTTTTGATAACATTTGTACAAATATTGTCAGGGCCAACTGATTTGGATGATTTTAAATTTCTAATAATATCAACAATCTCATTTACTGTAGTTGGTCTCATAAAAAATGAATTATATTCACCATCCTTAGGCAAAAAAGAATCATATGAGTTATTAACGACTGGAATGTTTCCCGCAGTTTTTTTACCCAAAGAAAGAAAATATGAATTGTATTCATCAACAATATCTTTTATAGAGTTTAACTTTCTATTATTGTAGTACATAGAAGATGGTAATTTATTGTGTCTCTTATTACCAAGAATATCATTAATTTGTATCCACGTTTTCTTTATATCACCCTTTATTTTAACAAATATGGCATAATAATAATCAGCTTTCGCAGTACGTAATCAATTTGTTAATTTATTTTTATACTTATTATACTTTTCCTTATTATTATCACATGGATTTTTCAAATACTTTTTATATAATCTATGTTTTTTCTGAATTGATTTTAATAAGCCATTTGTAATCCAGGGTTTTTTAAATTTACACTTATATTGTGTTTTCCTTTTGACTAACGGGAAACATTCATCATATATTGAAGAAAATACCATCATAAAGTGATCATAACACATATTAACATCAATATTATCATTTTCATACATTCTACTCCAAGTAACTTCTTTTAATTTATTCTTAAATCTAGCAATATTTTCATCATTTATCAATCTAGTATGAGTATACAAAGTTTGTTTTGGTATTGCATTTTTTATATTTTTAACGCAAAACACAGGAAAATGATCTGAAACATCAGCAACAATTAATCCAGTCTTAAAAGTATTTTCTAATGAATTACAAAAAATATTATCAATTAGAGTTGCCGTGCATGGGGTAATTCTGGTTGGCTTTGTTATCATCGGATATAAATTGAAAGAGTACATAGATTCTAAAAAGTTGTTTGACTGTTCATGACTATCTACATTCAATAAGTTTATATTAAAATCACCCATGATATACAGAGTTTTATTTGTATGATTCAAAGTTTCTAAATACCGTAAAACTCCGTGTATAAGGCGCACTTTTTTCCGTCGGAAAAAATTTCAAAGTCGGGGGTGCGCCTTATACACAGGTACAGCAAAAAAAAAAAAAAAAAAAAAAAAAAAAAAAAATGTTTTTTTTTTTTCTTTTTTTTTTCAGATTTTTTTTTTAGAATTTTTTTTTGGGGACACCCTCTAGTCATGTTCAATGCATATAACACTGGTCTAGTGCATGACAAGAGCTTACTATCTGTTGTAGCATTCAGCAAAATATACCTTTTTTCTCACAATAAAAATGTTGGTTACAGATGTAAAAATTGCAAGTTTATTGAGCAAATTACTGCTGTTAATGAATATTCATACATTCGTGAGCAGCAGTACTCATTATATATGCAATTATCTAACCAGTGGTTATAAATTTTGCTCACAATTGAAAATAGTTCAATAGTTAAAGTTATTTAAGTTAGAAAATTGCACTATATTTAATGACTATAAGTGCTTATGAATATTCATGAATATATGAATATGAATATTCATGAGCACCAGTGTTATTGCTCAATGTGTGCAATTTTTGTGCTCACCACTATTTTGTATGTGAAAAAAAGTATATGATGATGAAAGCTACAATTGACATTAGGCCCTTGATATGCCCTAGACCAGCGATGTAAGTGTTCCAACATGACTACAGGGTGTCCCAAAAAAAATTCTAAAAAAAAATTCTAAAAAAAAAAAAAAAAAAAAGTTTTTTTTTTTTTTTTTTTTAGAAAGTTGGGGGTGCGCCTTATACACGAGTGCGCCTTATACACGGAGTTTTACGGTAACCATTAATTTTATCAACAAAAACATCCATGTTTGTGTTAGGGGTACGATATATACATCCAATTACAATAGGCTTCGTACTTTTAGACATTAACTGAATAAACAGCGAATCATATTCTTGCGTACTCTGAGATAAACCAGATTGTATTACATAATCATATTCATTAGATATATACAAAGCAACACCTCCTCCTCTTTTATCGTTCCTATTTAAATGAACTAAATTATATCCATCAATACTATACATTTCAATTTTTGTATTTGAATCAAACCATGTTTCGGATATACCGATTGCAGAAAACGAGTGATTTAGTGAGGATAACATACAAACAAATTCATCAAAATTGTGGGGTAAGCTTCTTGCGTTAACATGAAGAAGTGAAAATGTGTCTTTTTCATGAACATTGGTTTGGAATTCATCAGGAAATATATATTTACAATGTTTTTTATATGAGAATAATAAATTATCATCTGTACCTAAATATAAATCATTGTCGCATAATATAAAATCATCAGTATTGCCTATTAAAAACGGATTAATTTTCATACGTTTGAACTTTTCCATATCAATGTCATTATTCAAATTAAAATAACAATGCATATTGAGCTTAAAGTCATCATCATGCATATAATGGTTAAAAGGGAATATATTGCAGCAATTACAGCATAACGAGAAAGGTGTAGGGTTTTGACAATTCAGAGATTCACCACAGATTTCACACAAGATCACCATTGTACAAATCACACATAAATACACATGCAATCAATCTACGTGTATAATACAGCTAACAAAATATGTACAAATAAACAAAGATTTGATTTGAAGAAAACAAACAACGGAAACCAGAGGCAGAGTTCTTGTTTTAGGATGTACAAAGTTTTTTCAGGTCATCTTCTGAGGCGACTAATTTGCGTGTCTTTCCAGTGGGCGTGTTGATGATGGCAAAGATTCGGCCGTCTATCGACCATGCAGCTTCTGTATGTTGGCAGTTCCGTGCGGCTCTGAGGAGTTTCGCGTTCTGCGCTGTCAGGTCCTCCTGTATCGATTTACGGGACCCAGCTAGTTTCCTGCGATTTTTCAGGATCATCTCGCGTGTTCGGTATGATTTGAATTTCACTATGATGGGATCTGGGGGATGGTGACTCGCGTGTCCAGGTCTCGCAGGCGTGGCATCAGATGTTGTTTTCGCCCTCGACTTGACTCGGTGACTACGCTCGATGTCATCTTTGGTGATGGGGATGCCCAGCACATCACTGGCCAGACTGATGACGATGTCATCTGTCCTCTCATTCATCTGCTGTTCGAGGCCAAAGAAACGCAAACAGTTGCGTCTGGAGTACTGCTCCTGTTGATTGGCATCGTGTTTCAGCTTTTGGAGTTTGTGTCCTTGGTTTGTGATGTGGCTTTTCAGTTTGTCGATTTCTTTCTCTCTCTGTTTATTGCTGAATTCAAGATCTAGGATCTGTGCCTCGTGCTTCTCTACTTCAAGTTGCATTTCTCGCAGTCTGGTGTCAACATGGGATTCCACCATGGCAACGAATGACTTGTTGGTGAGCATGTCTTTGATAACTGAAGATACAAAGTTTTGAGTTGACGCCTTGTCCATGGAACGAGTTTTCACAGGAGACATAGGGTCGGCCATGTTGGATAATACACTTGGGATTGTGTATTATATAAGTGGTTGAGTGTATGCAGTGTGAGTGAATCACTGTCAATAGACAAAACGATTGCAGTGTAAAAGAGGAACAAACTTTCAATAAAAGAGGAACTAACAGCTCTAAAGTCACAAAAAGTAAACTTTCAGTCTTGAAAAGTTCTTGAACAAAAGGCAGCTTACAAACTTTTCCTCTGAATAGTCAGATTAGAGGGATTGGCCCTAGGCTTTGGTTAGCACATGAATAGGGTCCAATGAAGTGTGTTGCACTGAATAAAACAGTGGTTGATGCTGATATAAAGTATTTAGGCTGGTCTTAATGCAACAGTGCAGGTATATATTGTCCAATTTCCAGCATGTAAAGCATACATCTGGGACTGGGGAATTGAATGTTCAGAACAAGTCACTGTGGCTATATTTTCTGCTTCAAAATGTCACTTTGTACAGAGTCTTACTTTAATAAATGTGCCTCTGGTTGCCTCCTTGGGTTGATCAGCAGCTTCTACATGATTTTCCAGTCAATATATAATTGTACATTTACTACTTTTGACTTCAGGGCAATTCCACGATAAAGTGGACATGACCACCAAATTTTCAAAATGGTCAGATAGTTTCAATTTTGGTATCAAAATAAAGCTTAAGAACTGAATTTTTAAAGTCTGACCTTTAAAATAGAAATATACATCAGGAACATATTAAAATATGTGCATAAAATATGAATAATTAATTTTCACCCAAATGTCTGGAAAACGTGTTGAAAATAAATCAATGTAGCAAGAGCAAGTAAGACAGGAGGTAAAAACTTATTATATTTTCTCAGAAGTTTAGGGTTGAATGTAATAAAAAAAATCATTGAAGCTCATTTTTTTCATTTTGATACGCTTCAATGAATAATTCATTTATGATAAAGAATATTGTCCCGGTGTTACGGTAAAAACTGATATTTTTAGCATTGTAAGAAAATTACGAACACAAAAAAACAAACTTAAATTGCCCAAATCTTGACCACACATATCTACCATAAACAAGTATCAAAATGATGATTGGACATTTCATTAATTAATTTAAAATGGTTGAATAGTGGTCCCGGTGTTACGGTCACTGTAACACCGGGATTGTAACACCGGGACTTACATTGCAATAGTACAGGGAGCATAGAGAATCACTGCATACTAAAGTGACCAGCTAGTTTCTGTCATGTTGGGGTGGTAGCTTAATGCATACATACTAAATTGTTGCTTGATCTACTACCTAAAGTAAAAATATTTTGAGTTTTTAGTAAGACAACCCATTTTTCCATAGACTTTGTACATTACAGTCCCGGTGTTACAGTGCAATTTTGTATACTCTAGTTCATAATTATCTTGATAATAGTTTTTTTTACAAATAACACCCAATTATTATTATTGAGTCTCTACTACACCAAATCAACATAGCCACTTTTCAAAATGTTCACTAACTTCACAGAGTTTTGCCAGTAAAGTAAGACAACCTGATTTTCCATAGACTTTGTACATTACAGTCCCGGTGTTATGGTACAATTTTGTATACTCTAGTTCATAATTATCTTGATAATAGATTTTTTTTACAAATAACACCCAATTATTATTATTGAGTCTCTACTACACCAAATCAACATAGCCACTTTTCAAAATGTTCACTAACTTCACAGAGTTTTGCCAGTAAAGTACATGTAAGACAACCTGATTTTCCATAGACTTTGTACATTACAGGCACAGTGTTAAGGTACAATTTTGTATACTCTAGTTCATAATTATCTTGATAATAGATTTTTTTTACAAATAACACCCAATTATTATTATTGAGTCTCTACTTAACCAAATCGATATAGCCACTTTTCAGAATATTCACTAACTTCACAGAGTTTTGCCAGTATAGTAAGACAACCTAATTTTCCATAGACTTTGTACATGCCCTTTCAGAGGTCCCGGTGTTACGGTCACGGTGTTACGGTACAATTTTTTATATGCTAGTTCATAATTATCTTCATGATAGATTTTTTTTCCAATTAACACCTAATTATTATTATTGAGTCTCTACTAAACCAAATACATATAGCCAAGTTTCAAAATGTTCATTAACTTCACAGAGTTTTGCCAGTATGTAAAGTGTTAAAAAAAGCATGTCCTTTTTGCGTCCCGGTGTTACAGTAGTAATTAATGATGCGTAACTCATTAATAAATGAAAATTTTGTATTAATTTTTTTTTGTCAAAGTTGCTTGTGATAACAGTCAAAGATATACAATAAAATATTGTTCTCATTCTTTACACTTAGTGTGTTATTTACATTTGGAAAGTGAAAATGTGTTCTGAAGTGTCCCGGTGTTATCGTGGAATTGCCCTTCAGTAAGTGTTGAATATTATAAGCTATTGCGATTTACACTCCAATACACAGATTTACACTCTATATGGGAGATATTGATGAGATGAATAAGATTATATAATTTTGATGCAGTCATCCAGAATCTATACAGAACTAGATGAATGGGTAATATAACCCAGATGCTCTGAAATGATGGTTCGCATGACACAAATTTGCAGCCTAGCGCCCTTTATTGATCAAAAATGTTTTTGGACAAAACTGAAATTCTTATCTTTTTCAGAATTTAGTTTGAGGAACCATCAAATATCAAACCCAAAATACAAACTTAATTGCAACAATGAAATATTAGACCTTTGACATCTGACCTTTGACCTTTTTTCTCAAATTACCATACAAATGTTTAATTTTATGTCGGCACAGTGCATATTTACAAGTGATTTGTTACATGTAACATGATTTCAATGTCAGTAAGTTTTTGTGTTTGAATTGGTAATTATCCGAGTGACCTTTGACCTGTGCTCCAAACATTTTCATAGAATTTTCTTTTATCTACACTTACTCTTTCTAACATTAATTCTGGCATTTTTTTGTGAGATAAAAAATAAACTACAATAATTTGACTCGTTGACCTTTGACCCCATGACCAAATTCTATAATCAGGTCATCTACTTCACTGAACGCATACCAGTATTAATTATCATGTCATCCTTCAAGGATTCTTGAAATATCTTGAGAATAATATATTTTTTGCATATTAATTAGCTGTGACCTTTGACCTTTGACCTCATGGCCCCAAAATGTATCAGATAATCCATACCTCTGAATACATGTCTTGTACAAAGTTTGAACAGAATCCATCCAATGATTCTTGAGATATTGCAAAAAAAAAGTAGGTTGCGTCACGCTGTTACCCAAAAAGTAACAGCGTGACCAAATTGATATTGCTTAGATTTATTAGTGGTAAAAGATAATGCTGCTATTTAGCATCCATAATATAGCTCTATGGGTGAATGAAGAAGAAACAAAAAATAATTTCATTCCCATTCATATTTTTCCAGAAATATTAAAAATACCTGTTTTTAGGGTAACAGCGTGACATATAGATGACTATAAATGAAACAGTCACTGAAGCAGAACAAAGAGCGAACATGCCAAAATAGATATTTATCTGATAAATTGAAGTAATGTTCTTACCAACACTGAAAGAAAACGTTATGAAAACCTATTTTTGCAGCTCTTTTAAGCTTAATATTTACAAGTATATTTTGTGAAAATAATTGAAAATTAATTTATGCTAATTAATTCCTATGAAATAATAGTTTACGGCAAAATTTTTTTTGAACAAAATGCATTTCTGAATAGTTTGATCTTTAAGCTTTAATTTGATACCAAATATGTTATGATTCAACGAATTTGAAAAATGGATGCTTATGTCATGCTTGCTTGGAATTGCCCAGTGCTTAGAACTCTACAACATATGGGCTCTTATATGATTTTTGTTGACGGCTATTGTTGGGGCATAAATTGGACTGAGGGCACATGTATTTTCCCGCAAGATTTCACCTAAAAGTGGCATCGTACGGGCGCCGTAGCCCAAATCGGAGCATTTGTGACCATAGCATTAGCTGGTCTGCAAGAACCCTTTTCCCAATGTTTAACTTCCTTGTTTACAATATCCACATAACAAATTCATAATCTAAACAACAGTGTAATTAACCTGTTTTCTCCATCTTTTAGACAAATCAATTTTCTCTCTATTTTCCAATAGAAGAAGGAAATACCACATCACCGTAAATATGAGTTCAGCTAAAAATTGTTTCAACATTAAAACATGTTTTTTAGCTAGTGCATTGTATTTATATAAAAATAATGACCGGATGTTTAATACACACATTGCAAACAATTGCCCTTGTGGCAAATGGAACATCACTGATCAACAAACTTGGCCAATTGAGACTAAATTGTAATAATCATGAACATTTAATATTTAATAATCAAATGTATCAATAAAGCGGAGAAAATAAAGAGAAGAGAGGAGAGGAAGGGGTAGTAAGAAAAAATAGGGGGAAATGAGTAGGAAGAAGAGAGTAGAATAATGAGAAGTGGAGGAGAAGAAAAAGAGAAGGAAAAGAAGAAGAGGAGGGGGAGGAAGGGGAGAGGAATAGTAGAAGAGGAGAAAAAGTGAAGAGAGGAGAAGAGAAGAGAAGAGAAGAGAAGAGAAGAGAAGAGAAGAGAAGAGAAGAGAAGAGAAGAGAAGAGAAGAGAAGAGAAGAGAAGAGAAGAGAAGAGAAGAGAAGAGAAGAGAAGAGAAGAGAAGAGAAGAGGAAGAGAGAAGATGAGGGTGATGACTAGGAGATTAGAAGAAGAATCAAAGAGGAAGAAGAAGAATAGAAGGAATAGAGGAAAAGAAAGAGAGGAGTAGATGAAGAGGGGAGAGGATGTTGAGGGAGATGGCAAAGAAGAGGAGATTGTGAGAAGGGTGTGATAAGAGGAAGGGAAGGAGAGGAATATAAAAGAAGAAGAGGGGTAGAGGAGGAGCAGAGGTACAGTTCTGAAGAGGTAATGTGGTGGAGAGGTGGAGAAGAAAGATGGGGAAGAAAATTGAAAGAGGGCTAAGAGGAATTTCGCGCAGTAGATGAGAGAGAAGATAAATTAAAATAACTGAGCATGTAACGTTAAAAGAATCTTGGAGAGTTGATAAAAATGGAAAGACTCATGAATGTCAAACTTTTGAGTCATGATACTTTTATCTATACAAAGAACATGATTGCTTATACACAGGCCACATATAATACGTTCTTACACCAAAATCATAACATAACTGATAACATTGTTACTGATTTTGCCGAATGTTTTGTTTTTCCAGAAGTCACACTAATACTGTTTAATACATTACTCACCTGCGTTATTATATCAGAGAATCTGTACATGTAACAAAAATAACTACTGACCGAGAAGAATTGGTATAATTGAGATGGTTTAAAACTTACCCTCCCATTCATCCTCTTCTGCATTAATTTTTGCCTGCTGAATCTTTCTGTTTGCCATTCATACTCAGCTTCAGCCTTCAGGCTGATCTCCCCAGCCCGAATGCGACGTTTCAGATGTTTGGTCCCAAGGAGGCAGGGCAAGTCTTCCCCGAAAAATCAGTGTAGATATTCCGCTCTTTCGACGACTGTTCCAACAAGGAGGTTCCACTAGCCCCTTGACAGGGATGGGTTGCACTGATATGATGATGCCCGCACGCAGTGGTCTCAACTGACGGTCTCGATAGGGTACCGGTGGCGCGTAGCGACAGAAGCATGAGCAGGTGGTCCTGATGAGCTCAGGAAGCTGGTGTTGCTACCGTTCATAAATCCGGCCGAACAATATGATGTGGTAATTTCCCGTAGTTTGTGGTATTTTATAATCCTTGAGCTAAACAAAAAGTGAAAACGCAGCAATAAAAGTCTTCAGTAGCCTTGTAGGGAGAAAGAAGTAAAGAAAGAGAGACGAATTTGGCCGTGGCTGGTGGTGCGGGGCACATACATGTACATCTAGTGTGTAACTGTATGGGCCCCTTGTAGTGTCTTTGGTATGGGCACAACTTCGCGGGCGCGGGGATTACCCATTCCCCCATGCGGAGTTGGGTTCTACTTGTTCTACTTGTTCTAGTTTTAGTTGGGTTAATGGTAGTCTTAGTTTCGAGACTCTTATTTGACTAATTTTACCACTTGTTGATCACTTGATCCCTTCTATAGATGGGTAGATGACCGACCATTAAAGGCGTCGATGGCAGGCCGCGGGATGGGGATATAAGTGGGTGGGTGGGCTGTATTATTACCCCCCCCCCCCCCACACACACACACACACACACACACCCGCATGTCTTTGAATATGTTTCCACCCACTGAAAATCCATGGCGAACATAATACAAACTTTTTTTCTTCAATATTTTCTTTTTTGTAAATTCAATTTCCTACCTCTTTTTGCTTCATGCCTTTCGTGGTAAAAACGGGTAAAGATATTTGAGATCCCCGCCTCCGAAAATACATGTGCAATTGCCATGCAGTACCTATAGCCAAACTGAAATAACATTTTGATGTTCAACGAACTTTCCAGTTTGTTGCACTCTGTAATGCCCTCGGGGCTCTCGGATAAACTCGAAAAAGTCCGAAAATTAAGCTGTTGAACTTTGTTTTTGTATTGAATGGTGGTCAAATACTATATTTTTCTGTTTCCTTTCTATACCCAATGGGACTTCTCGTTGATATGGGGCAAGCCCCCCCCCCCCCCCCCCCCCCATCAATAAAGAAGGGGCAAATCTGTGGGGAAATACCAAATTACATAAGACGTGCCCCCTCCCCCCCCCCCTCCCCCAACCAGACCAACCACGCTAGGCAACTGTGTGTATTCATTAATCTCCTGTCAAACTATCAATCCCCCCCCCCCCCCCACATCCACACACACATACAATAAATACGTAAATACAATAAATGAATACTATTAATAACACTGAATTACATAAATTAAATCAATAAATGCACGAATAAAAATGAATACAAGAATGCATAATCAATCAATCAAAATAAATTTTGTTTATAGTGTTAAAGGCATAGTTTTGGTCAAACTTAATCTTATTAACCAAAACCTTCACCATAACATTATAAATTAATTTGTCTATAACTCCACCGTGCTCGAAAGGTATAACAAATTACAAGCGACTAAGTAAAAAGTCTGTTATCATTTTTTTTTAAAGAGCCGTTAAAAGACAAGAGGGTTATCTATAATAACGCATTGGTTTCAACCAGTTTTTATTTTTGAAAAAGTTGTGTTTTGTTAAAGTTATGATTAAATAGAGAGCTCATCAACAACTATTTAAAAACCTTTTCTTATCGAATAAATGTGGGATCCCACATTTATTCCGCTCGGATATATTTATTTATATTTTAGCTGTTTCTGAACCGATTTGTTATCAAATAAAGTTTATTCTGTCATTAAATATGTGCGCTCTTTCAAATTTCACACTCAGTTTTTCTTATCCCTGTATGCCATTACAGAAACAATGGTTGGTGGGTTGTCGTGATGTTTTGATGTCGGTGATGTGGGTCTAATTAGTATATTGATGAGAGTTGGTGGATAATTCACTTTGAATTTGTTTTAGTTTGGGAACTGTGCAGCTTTTTTAGTCAAAATTGTTATTTATTTTTATTTCATTTGATTTCATTTTATTTTGTCCCACAAGAAGGGGAAAATCAATTTGGTAAGTTGCTCTGAAAATGGTTAAATACATTCATGATATAAAAAAAAAACATCTAAATGACATAACAATCAATATGACTATATAAATCTACAACTGAATACAAATACTACTAACAGTCAATCCCGAAACAAAAATGTCATTAGATAATTATTGCACTGACACAATGGGGTGAAAGGATTCAAACGAGGGAAGAATGATAGGGGTAGAAAGATAGGAGAAGAATAAAGATTACATTTAAAGATAATAGTACTCTAAATAAATAGTCCATAGTAATGCAGTGGAGCCTCCATACAATGAGCACCATCACAAAGATGTACCCAACACAGCAGGCAACCTCAGGGCCCAGCAACTCCTCAACGCGGAAAATCCAAAGGGCCCAAGGTGTTCATAATTACTAACATTATGTTTGCCCAAGGTGTTCATAATTACTAACATTATGTTTGCCCAAGGTGTTCATAATTACTAACATTATGTTTGTCCAAAACTCAACTAACTTTTCTGCCAACCACTAACACTGTCATATGAGTGTCTTTTGTGTTTTGTTGTTTTCATGATCTTTGTAATAATTATGTACAATATTTTATGCATTTGATGTATTTTATGACGAGTGTTGAATAAACTGAAATGAATCGACCATTTAGGGAGTTGATCAACACACTCTGACATTATATGCAGTGCGTCCTCTGCGTTGACTTTTGATATAGTCTCTAAAGTTTTTACCGTCCCGTCACCAAGAAAAGGATAAAGTTATTTTAGAAGAAAACGGAGTGCAACCTGTAATTTTCAGAAAGTGGCCTCGTCTCGACCCAACCCTCTGACGTCAAGGAAACTTTTCAGATTCATTATTCAAGGCAGGACCTCGTAACAAGTTGACTCGTTTTTCTTTCTCGGCGTTTCACGTTATTATATATCAGAATGGGTAAGTTATTGTGTGTTCTCTTAATTGTTGCAATCATTATTATTATTTTATGTTATTTTGTACGTTTTCTCCGTTCGATTTCTTTAAACTTACATAATATTTGATTTCACAGCGCTTATTTTATTCTATGTAAATGTTGATGTTTGTAATCATTTAATTATTATTATTGTTCTTATTCCCATTGCTTTGCTAAATCGATATTCATGGTTTACATATATTTTCTTTTAACATGCAAGGAAATAAATTTCTGGAGAGTTTTAGAAAAGATTGGTTCCACTTAATAATTAACATGCTTTAATCGAATAGCGCGATTACGCTTAAGAACTTTTCAACATTTGATGACTCTCATTACAGGCCTAAGTTTAAAGTCGCCAACTATGTCACCGTTTTAGAATAACATATTATAAATAGAGGAGCCACATTTAAACAAAATTGTTTTGCATGTTTAGTTGCAACTTTGCCAGAAACAAGGATCGCTAAAACTTGCGATACTTTTTTTATTATATAGAAATAGTTGTTATATTGATAATTGACACAGAAGATGGGGAGTGGCATTGGATTGGTGATGTCCCAAGACCATAATGTCGATTGTATATCACTGTATTGTCGTTATTGAAATTGGTTAATCGTCATTTAATATTTTCTATCCCTATATAAAGTTCTACTACAAATTAATTTGTACTCATGCCAGTTTTCAAATACTCTTACTCACGACATACGTTATATACAAAATTTTGATTGAAATTTAGTTGAATTATATTATTTTGAGTATAGGGTTAGGGTTAGAACCAGGGGGTGGGTGTTTCACAAATATTCAAAGTTGAATTATACTCTATAAATTGGACCTAACTATTAAGGAAAGCCGTTGGTTTCTTAGTAAAATTGTTGGAATACTTCTTTTAAAAGACATTGATACAAATCAGTAATATTTTGTTTTTATTATCAAGGAGTCTTGAAGTTATTCATTTATTTTGTTGTTAGAAGGCATACATACCTTTGTTGTGCTTTTGAGTATGTTTTATTCCAAGGCTACAAATGGGTTTCCGCGATTGTTATGTCCAACTTAGAGTTAAGTTAAACTTAACTTAACTTAGAGTTAAGTTAAACTTAGAATCTTTGTGAAATATCCTGCTGGTATTTTAACAGGGGAAATTGAACAAACGTCGACTTATTTACTTATTCTTTTTTGTATATGAATGGGCAACGAGTGATAAATCAATATATAGTAAAACAAAAATTGTTTACATTTTTTTTTATTGATTTCTGATTGGCAAAATGAGTGAAATTGGGAAGAACGTTATGTTAAATTAAATTAAATTTGTTAAGCAGGCATTGTGTATAAAAATAACAAATTAAAACATGATCAAACTGACCACATATACGAAAGGAGCAAACAATAACAAAATCAGCTTCAGTCGAGCCCAGCGCTGTAGCTTTCACATCGAATTTGCATAATAGTATGTAAGTTTATACAAAATAATCATTCTTTAACAAAATGTTTAACAAAGTTTATGTATTACATATAATTATTCAATAATAACCTTCAATAGAATGGAGAAGAAAGTTTGAATTTCACTTTCAAATTAAATTACATTTTTACAGCGCTGAAGTGTACAGTACCGTATATTTACAGGGTAATCAATACACGATGTATTTTCATTCTGAACCAGGGTAGCACTGTAATTCACATTATACAAGAGAAGATAGTTTGTGTATAACATAATTTTTCAATCGTAATATAATAAATTACATTTAAAAACACTTAATGCGTATGTTTCTAAGTGATGGATAGTACAATATTTACAAAGTAATCAATATAATTATACACAATGCATTTTCATACTGAACCAGGGTATAGTGATAATACCACTGTATAATTCGCATCATTCAAGAGAAGATAGTTTGTGTATAACCACTATAATTCACATCATAATATACAAGATACTATATCACATCGTAGTATAGTTTCTAAACTGAGTTGTGATAGGGATGCGTCATATCATGCACAACCTTCAGAGAGCAGTCTGCTCCAAGATAAGTGCCCCTTTCCTATGATAAGTGTATTGTTACACTATGTCACTCCGGGGCGCGGAAGTGACTTTACCCCCTCCCGACAAACACGGCGGAGCCAGGAGGGGAAGCGTCCCCTTGGCAACGAAGAGAGAGGGGGGCTTATCGGTCTGTCGAGGGTTAGGGTTAGAGATACTGTCCTCCTTTTGCAAGCGAAATACTTGTCAAACTCAAATCATTATATGAAGATTCTGCCTTCCTTCTGAAAGCCAAATTCTGACGTTGCAAAATAGATGTCATATGAAGTTTCTGCCCCCCTTTTGCAAGCCAAATCCTAAATTGTGAGAAAATTGCAACACTTACGTGAAAGAAAATACAATTGAAGAGCTAGTCTGAGAAAGTTTGGACTTAAAAATAACGTATACCTTTTTGTGAAATGATATTGACATTTAGATCTTGAAGTAATACAAAGCCGTTATGACCATCTAATTAGTCTGGCGACTGCAGACCCGCCAGTGTACTTCGTGTTTGTATTTGATGCTCACTAACCAAATATTATATTTAGTTTGGTAACGCATGCACAGTCAGAGCGATACAATCAGATTTATGATGAAACGGGGTCATTTTCTCTGAACTTGCCAAACGGATAGTAATTATAGATATCTTCGGTACATATAGACTCAGAATAGAAAGGAAATGAGCATGAGAGATTGACCACGAAGCAATTGGTTTATCTTGCCATCTTTATCCGTTATCGCTTTCAAGAACTTATATACGAATATAGTATCCTTGCGATTGTATTGATGGACATATTTACTGAACTTAAGGATGTCTGTAAAAGTAGGACAGTGTATTAAAGGGGAACCAAATGCTCTCATTTTCGCTTCCTGTTTCTGATAGTGATAAGACAGTGTATAATTCCCGTCACTTCTAGTCGTATAAAATTATTTAGATTTGGGTACCACCAATAATTGAAATAATCAACGCTTTTGAAACCACTATCATCTGTTTTGAGTGACTGAACACTGGAGGCTGACGAGTAATCCAATCGGTACCGCATCAATCGGTTACGTAGACACTGACATAGCAGCATATTCAACAACGGCTACCTAACCGCTTTTGTTAGTGCACGCTTAAATGCACTCAGATGACGTTTCATAAATTATGGTATAGTCGATAAATATGGCAGCCTCCAGTGGTCAGTCAAAACAGTTGATAATGTTTTTGTTTTAATATTGCTTATTTCCATTATTAGTGATACTCAAGAGGTAAAGAGAGACTAGGGCCCCGTTGCAGAAAGAGATACAATCGATTGTAAGTTACGATTGATCGTAAGTCAGAAAATTTACGCGTTTCAACCAATCAGATTTGCGCATCAAGAACACGTGATCTGACTTACGATTAAATGCAACTTACAATCGATTGTATCTATTTCTGCAACGGGGCCCAGAAGTGACATGCACTTATGCACTTATAGTAACAGTAAGCGAACAATCCAGCGCTTCGTTTCCCTTATAAGGACTGTCTGAAAGTCAGACTGCATGAGTAATATTAAAGGGACTCGAATCACATTCCCCTAAGCTAAGAGCACCAAGTTGATTCCATCACGTTCTTCATTGGTTCTAAACAACCTGTCCTGTTGGTCTCGGCTGTTTTAAAGGGTTTTAGTTGGCTGTTTAAATCCCCTTCGTAGTAAATAATAAGTCACACACTTCTGGCTTGCCTAAAGAATTGCGAAGAATTATTAATTTGTACTCTGCACTTCTCTCTTCTTCTATAATTGTTTTCAGATGTTTACATATAACCGTTCATATTCTGTCGTGGATTTAACTTACTGATCTGTAACTTATAGAACTTCTGGGGCCAGCTTTAATTGGCAGTATGTGTTTTTATGTCGCTGTTGTCTATGATAATACATTTTTATTTGGGGGGGGGGGGGGGGGGGGGGGAGGGATGTAAAATCAAACGAAAAAGATGACTATTTGTCGCAAAATTTTTGCCAAATTAAATAATATTGGATTGCTTCGATGGCTTCCATGATAATGTCCGATGTATTGTGCGTCACGTTGTCCTTTGGCACTCAGCATCGTTAAAATATTCGATTCAATATTTCCCCCGACTTTATCGATTTCCATGATTTTTATCACATCGACAAAAGTTGTAATAAATGTTTACCAATTAACACTTTCAAAGACCATAAATTGACGAAATCTCTTTTCATAAATTTACTGAAATGTCTGCACTCTTTTAACTTTGGAAATGGTCTAAAACCGGGCTTTCTATTGACACTGGTTAGACAGTACCTGGTATAACGTACACACCTTATAATATTAGTACAATGATAAACCAAATTTTAATTTGCAGACTAATTACAGTTTATATCTCGAGGTTCATGTTCGCAAATAATTCAAAAGAAACTTGGAAACATCGATTTGTTGCTTAATCATGATACATGTATACAGTTTTTATACATTGTGTGTTATTTTTGTGTTATGTATGATCTTGAATGTTGTATGCATTTTAAATTATTAGTTTCGTTTGATCGTATTTAACAATGAGTGTTCAATAAACTGAATTGTAAGTTTGTGTAAGGTTCAATTTTGTATTTCTATAAATAATGCCGTTTGTTAATTTGTTTCACTGTTATTTTGTGTATTCCGGACTTTCTGAAAAACAACCAGACGGCCGATATAGCGATTTTTTATTCTGTGTTTAAATAAATATAAAACAGAAAAAAATTGAGTTAAAAAGGCAAAAATCAATGCAAGACTGATCTAAGAAAGCACAGGTTGATTGTGTGCCAAACAAGAACGGATGTTTAGAAGGGCAGGGCAGAGTTTTGATCTTATCATCAGACTCTGCCTTGGCTCTGCTCCATTCGTCTTGCATCCCGTTTATAGCTTTATTACAAAATAAAAAATAAAATTGCCTATGTCACTGGCGATATCGATTTCCCGGTGACTGATGCGGCACACGTCCGTGACTTCTTGGCTAAAATGATGATCATATAATATAAACTGTGATGACCTTATATAGGAATTGAAAGGAATATTTTGACACACCCCTTAAGTCCCCTAGTGAGAATGCACTAGTTCTTCAAGAGAATAGACCGTACGAAAAATCGGCTTTCATGCAGTTGCAACCACTCCCTTCATATTTATCTGGCTTCAGTGTATCTTTAATTCATAATGATTATAACTCAAACCCCTTTATACAACATTATTTTTAACAATATCGTAGAGGTTGTAATCACTAAAATGAAGTTTAACCAAAAAAATGTTCTATTCCTTTAAGCTTTGATTTGTAGACTTTACATGAACAGTTCAAAACAAAAGCAGTGGTGAAAACAACTTTTAAAACTTTAAATTTTGTAATATGCATTTTACTACATAGTATGGCGATGGAAAAACGTGACTGAAAACACCGATATCTCGTATTCTCGTTTATTTTACATACGTTTGCCTTTATATATTTTCAACACATGAGAACAACACAAAATCGACTGTATGAGTATTGTTTTACTCATTTCAAAACACGACATTTTGATCGAAATGAATATCGTTATAACCGATTTTAATTACTCTTTTCTCGAGGGTTCGAAATTATACATTCCTCCAGGCAAAAGTGACTTTTGTATATAAACATATTATCAAGATTCGACAATCATGCACTGCAATACTTAAAAAGGGGGACACAACATTTACCGTTATAGTTCCCCTCCCCCCCCATATTTTTTTATATAATTATAAGACATTTTTTTCCTCAAGTGTTGCCATCGTAGTATAACGTTGTTCAATGCCCAATTTTTATGATGCAAATAATAGAACAGATTAGTAAACAATTTTCACCTACTTAATATGGCATATAAAAAGTATGATATAAATAATCTAAAAGTCTAAAGGTTCTAAAAGTTGTTCTAATCTAAAAGTTGTTTGTTGCATTTTATTCAAAATGTTTGTTTTCAATCAAAAATATGTCTATTTCACTCTTTGTTCCCGAACACAGCTGACCTACGGATGATTACAGTTTTGGCCGCCCTGGCGCTGTTGTGTATTTCAACAGGTAAGAATATATCTCCCATTATGTAACCCTCCCCTCCCTCTTCTTTACGTCATTTTCAGTTCATATCCACGTTATTTCTTCCCCTCCACCACTATGTCTCCTCATCTATACATTATCTCCCCCTGCTCCTCCTCCTCTTGTACCCGGCCTCCTCCTCTTTCCTCTCATCATTCTCATTTCCTAGTACTTTTCTCAATTCTTCTTCTTCATCATCATCATCATCATCATCATCATCATCACTTCATTATTCTTCTTCTTTTTCTTCTTCTCCATTTTCTTCATCTAAACAATAGCAAGTTAAAATCAATGATAACTATCCATTGATACAATGATTGTATTTTAAAAATATGTTTCAATCCTTTATAATTCCTCTTGCAATAATAATGTTTGCTATTGATTCGTTGACACAGTGGTGTGGGCAATCTCGCTTTCCGATCGTGGGATCCCGAGTTTGAACCCTGTGTATAATATGCACACTATACGTTTGTCCTTTAGCAAGACAATAATTATTGCTGCTCTTTACCCAGGTGCATGAATGGTTACCATGGTCGGGTGTTAATTAGCCTTGTGCAATCATCAGTGGCAGCACTGCTAGTATGCTCCCCGGGGAGTTGAGAAAGTATTGTGTGGGTTTAAAGTGTATCTGATGACCATGGGTAATAATAAACAAATATACCATGCACCGAGCCTCTAGTTGAAATGATGGATTCCGAGGTGACAGGAAAAGCACTATTTTCTGAGGGCCGCAAGCCCCGAAGAAAATCAGTGCTTTTTCTGTCACCGAGGGAATCCATAATTTCACTAGTGGCTCGAAATAGTGCATGATTTATTTGTTTTATATCCTTCGCATAATCATAATCATCAATGAAGATTTCATTAATGAAGAGTATAATAATAATTATGCGCCTCGGAATTATGTTACCTAGATAGATGGCCCTTTATGCTTGTTATTATTATTATTATTATTATTATTATCATTATTATTATTATTATTATTATTATTATTAGTAGTAGTAGTAGTAGTAGTAGTAGTATTATTAGTAGTAGTATTATTATTATTATTAGTATTGTTATTATTATTATTATTATTACAGTGGAGGGTCAGAAGAATCAGATGAAGAAATGCTACCAGTGTTTTGGGCTGGGGTCGACGAGCCCGCTGTTGGCTACTACGGCTTCTCAGTACCCAATCTCGCAGTGCTCGGACATCGGGCCACAAACAGAGACCATCGATTGCAACCCGGGCAACTGCTACACGCAGAACTTCACCGTCAGCTATGTCTTCCAGCAAGGTTAGCTGCATGCAATATCAATGATTTCATCCTATTTCATCATTATTATTATTTCAAACAGAGGAAAAACTGACCAGAAAACATGTAATATAAATGAAAATGTAAAAAGAAAATAGGATTTCCTCGGGATTCCAACCCGAGACCTCTGACTGACTATACCGGTGCTCTACCGACTGAGTCTAGGAAGCCCATATGGCAGTTGTTGGTCCCTGAAACCCTTTTCGATGCTCGTGATGATCAGAAGCTATTGTCTACCTGACGACCCCAGACGAAAACCCGAAATAAAATTTAATTATTTAGCTCTTCATTGATTTATTTCAATATTATGTATCGATATCTGTGTTTGTTTATGTAGTCATGTGCGAGGAAATTATAATGTATACTTCTAATAAAGATATGAAATGACTTGTCCCTGCTGACTCACGATTTAATTGAATCAATTAGTGGCGCTATGATTATTGAGTCGATCTAAAAAGTATAGTTATCGTATCGATAAGTCCAGATTCAAGGAGACTCAAGACGCCTAAAAGTGGGTCTAAAATTACACGTAGATTTGTAATGGAGGAAATTGGACCTCCCCGCCCCCCCCCCCCCCCCCCCCCCCCCCCCCCCCCCATATCCTCTGATTTAATGTGCTCGTTTTCTTTATCGGTGTAACCGGTAATGGGTCATTAAAATCGTTAATAAAAAATGCATCTCGGTATAATATTATTTTCCTCTCTCCTACCCTGACTTGCACAGGCGTCTACCAGCCAATCGAAGTGGACTACCTGATCCTGGGATGTGGAGCCAAAAACCCCGGCAACGTCAACAACCCCAAAATTGGCTGCCAAGACTTTAACTCCCTGCCCAACATCGAAGAGGTGCGCCAACAGACGGCAAACGTGGTCGCTCAGTACGGCGGCCAGGTCATGAACATGCGAGGCAACGCCTGTTTCTGCCCGAACAACATGTGTAACAACAATAGCGCTGCCCCGCCCAGCCCAGGCGCAAAGGCTGCTGGCATGGCCCTCCTCCTCGCCTCCCTCGCCATGCTTAAAACGGTCTTCATGCTCTAAAATACCATTTGATTTACTACTTTCAAGTGTCAATCCAACGCCTTCCTATTAAAGTGGCCATGCAAACCGAACACAAATATTTCCTTGTTATTACATTGAAATATCCTTTTTGAACAATATCCCAGCATGAATTATATTTAAAAATAACTACGCAAGTGACATATTTAATCAGTTAAAAGCCTTTCGTGACTTTCTAAGCCCCTCCCCTGAAAAAAATCGTGATTTCAGAGGAGTGGCCAAATTACGTCACTGCCGGCGGAAGTTTCATGTATCTATAGATACAGACAAAATCGAACTTCCGCCTGCAATGACGTCACATGCCTTTTGTGTAACGCGGACAGCGTTCGGGCACATTTTTTTTTGGGGGGGGGGGGGGGCGGGGGCGTTCCCAATGGTGATTTTGGTGTTAGATTTTTGTTTAAATACATTTTTACGAAGAAAAACTGTTATCATATTTGGATTATCCGTGAAAAATAATTAATGTCAGTCTGAATGATGTCGGGGCCACTTTAATTATGTCAAGATCAGTCTTACTCGGCATAATTATGCGTTCCTCCTAGTTTTAGTTCTTTATGACTTGAAAAGGAACACATTTTATGACAGGCTTTTGAAGGTGCAATATTGTTTTTTGAAATAAATGTTTATCCTGCATTAGTTAAATATTTCTCTAGTTCGAAACACGTAGTAGGAGATTGTATTAGCAGTCGTATATTGACTTCATTTTTGTAGAAGTTGTAGATCTCCCAACTTACTTGGGAATTCAGAATAGTTCTCATTAGTTGTTTAGCTAGTTTACTTAATCGGTACAATCTTTTGATTGTTATTACTTTTTTATATTCAAATTTATATACGAATGTGAAAGCTACCTGCCTTTTCAATTTCTTTCTATTGACACATACGTGTTTGTTGTATGACATTCTACCTTACATTTTACATTTTAAATAGTAATGCAATGATCGAAATAGTCTCTTAAAATTACAACTTCACAAAATGTTTGCCCAAATAAAACGGGTTGTAATTTTAATGTTATTTTTTTTCACAGAAACTGAAGTGCATGAATACTCGTTGATAGTTTCCTTTTCTAATTCTTAGATTTCTATATAGGTGATCGAAATCATGTTCAAAACATCGATGAACCGTTGACAATTACATGTAGCTCATGATTTGATGTTTTCCATGTTTTCAATTCCACTTAATAAACTGCCCTTAGGCACACAAAACCCCGACTTTTGAGGTTTATATTCTCTTGTTGAATTACAGTAGAACCTCTTTGTCTGCTAGAACGAGGTACTTGATATAGCGAGGTAATTTTACTGTTTCAGTTTCTATGTAGTCTATTATTTGTCAGGTCCACATACAACGAGATATCTGACATAACGAGATCAATGCAGTGGGCCCCATATGCTCGTTATAATGAGGTTTCACTGTATTTCGAATGTTACCATTATACAGGGTGGCACAAATAAAACGGAACGGGATACTGTACATGACCGGGGAGCAGAGCAACTCACAAGTTGAGGAATCTTTTACCAAGAAAAATGATACCAAGTTTAACAGTTTTGGTTGGGTAGTTTTGGCTCAACAGCGTATTTAGGGAAGCAATGTTGGTTTCTAACTTTGTCCATTCTATAAATAAAGTAGGGTCACGGTAAACTATATTCCTCCCCCTTTCTTCTTTCTTCCCTTATCTATTCCGCTCTCTCCTCCTCTCTAAAAATCGCCTCCCGTAAACTTCCTTTCTCTCCTCCTGTTTGCCCCGTCTCTCTTCAACTCTCTATCCTTATCTATTCAGCTTCCCATTCTAACGCCCCCTCCCCTCTCGCCTCCCTGCAACTTTATTCTCTCTTCTCTCTTCTGTTGCGCCCTCTCTCCCCCTTTTTATCCTTCCTCTCTTCAACTCTCTTCCCTGATCTACTCCGCTCCCACATCTCCCCCTCTTCTCTCTCGCCTTCTTTCAACTCTCTTCCTAAATGTCTACCATCTTCCCTCATCTCCTCTGCTCCTCCTCATTCTCCCTATCTTGCCTCCCTTATTTTGTACCCTTTCAATCATCTTCCCTCAACTCCTCATCATTCTCTCTATCTTGCTTCCCTTATTTGTATCATTTCAATCATCTTCCCTCATCTCCTCCTCATTCTCCCTATCTTGCCTCCCTTATTTGTACCCTTTCAATCATCTTCCCTCATCTCCTCCTCATTCTCCCTATCTTGCCTCCCTTATTTGTACCCTTTCAATCATCTTCCCTCATCTCCTCCTCATTCTCTCTATCTTGCCTCCCTTATTTGTACCCTTTCAATCATCTTCCCTCATCTCCTCCTCATTCTCTCTAGCCTCCCTTATTTGTACCCTTTCAATCATCTTCCCTCATCTCCTCCTCATTCTCTCTATCTTGCCTCCCTTATTTGTATCCTTTCAATCATCTTCCCTCATCTCCTCATCATTCTCTCTATCTTGCCTCCCTTATTTGTATCATTTCAATCATCTTCCCTCATCTCCTCCTCATTCTCCCTATCTTGCCTCCCTTATTTGTACCCTTTCAATCATCTTCCCTCATCATTCTCTCTATCTTGCCTCCCTTATTTGTACCCTTTCAATCATCTTCCCTCATCTCCTCCTCATTCTCTCTAGCCTCCCTTATTTGTACCCTTTCAATCATCTTCCCTCATCTCCTCATCATTCTCTCTATCTTGCCTCCCTTATTTGTACCCTTTCAATCATCTTCCCTCATCTCCTCATTCTCTCTATCTTGCCTCCCTTATTTGTACCCTTTCAATCATCTTCCCTCATCTCCTCATTCTCTCTAGCCTCCCTTATTTGTACCCTTTCAATCATCTTCCCTCATCTCCTCCTCATTCTCTCTATCTTGCCTCCCTTATTTGTACCCTTTCATCTTCCCTCATCATTCTCTCTATCTTGCCTCCCTTATTTTTACCCTTTCAATCATCTTCCCTCATCTCTTACGACTCTCCCCTCTCTCTTACCTCTCTTTCTCGCCTCCTTCCAACTATCTTCCTCCCACCATTTCTACCCCCTTTTGCCTCCCTTTAACAATCTTATTCTGACATTTCTACCATCTTCCCTTATCTCTTTGCTTTTCTCCTCTACCACACTTTCTCTCCATCTTGCCTCCCTTATTCTTACCCTATCTACCATCTTCCCTCATCTATTGCGCTTCCCCATCTACTCTCGCCGCCTTTCAATTTTGTATTCTAACCCTTTTTCATCTTTTCTTTATACCTCTTCCCTTTCCACTCTCTCCCGCTCTGGCCCCCCTTCAACGCTATTCCTCCCACCCTTTTAAAAAATCTTCCCTCAACCCATCCTCTCCCCCTTCCCCCATCTCTCTCTCCTCTCTACCTCACTTCCCTTAAAGGGATCAAGTAACTTTGTTGATATGTGCAAAATGTGGTTAATGGTTGATGAAATGTGTATTAAAACAAATCTGATATGTCCACTTAGTGATGTGTGAAAATTCCACGAATGTCATATGACGGAGTAATGAGCAAAAATGTAAAGCTGTATTTACCAACTCTCTGCACTTACTTTGTACCCAGTTTTAAGTCTCCCGTAGATAGTTAAACATCTGAACTCTTCAATCATAAATATCTTTATAATGAGGGAGAAATTCTGAAAACCAAAACCTGCTTCATGTTTCTACTTGGAATACGATTACAATGAGATATGCGAGAACCGCCAGAATTCTAGGAAAGTGTTGATTTTGACAATATTAACCCCTTGACCACGGGAACCAAGTGGGTTGTGTACAAAGTCTATGGGGATTTCATAAACTCGTAGGGAACGGCTTAATAGATCCCTTTAACTCTTCCCCTCTACACACACATTTCCCCTCTTCCTCTCTTTACCTTTCATCTATTTTTCTTGCTTCTCAATGCAATACAATCATTCTATGAAATAAAACACAAGGAGAGTCCAGTTACACAATATTGATTTGTGTTCAATAATTTTAATATGCATGATATGATCTGTCTTAATCGTAATATGCAATCAGAAATTTGTACATTTATATATATATATATTTATATTATAGTTATATACTGAGATGCTAACATGTTAGAAATCTTCCGACATGTCATTATTTGATATACATCACCTCCCTTCCATGTTACAACACGCAGTCATGTCAATGATTTGGTAATACTAGATTGTGAATATACAACTAGGTAAATCAACTGAGCTTGCTCTGAAAAAAAGAAGAACAAAAAAGAAGGAATAACTTGAATTGCAGCTCTACCATTCGACAGCTATCAAACTTGATTGGAATACAAAACGTGAAATATACAGACTTTTTACCATTTTAAAAGGGAAATAGAAAGGGGGAACATTCAAGAGTCCAATCTACCTACATTCTACATTTATTTTTTCCATGAATAATTCAAAAGTCATAATCTAAACAAATCATAATTGAACCAACAACAAAACAAAAAAATCAGTTATCCCTTCTTGCATTATATCCTTGATTACAACTTGAACTTTTAATGACATGTTTGAGAAAATTAGATTTTGAAAAATAAGTTGAATGAAAATAGTATATTAATTTACTTTGCTCCATCAGAACAGCACAGAGAAAAATAAATGAATCCATGTCATCACTTCACATTTTAATATCTGTCAATGGTCACTAAAATATACTAGTACTTGATTAAATGTTCACATGGTGAAAATCCAACAATTCATACCACAAAACCAGGTTGTTTGGAATAATAAAGATAATACATGAACATCTATTCACACATTATGCATCATATCTTTTCAGAGCAGATCATATAAAAACTCCCTAGATTTAGAAAAATCATACAAACCCCGACACTTGGAATTAACATACATTAAATCTTTATACTTGATATGCATCTCAAGTTGATATGAATTAGAAATTAGAATCCTTATACATGTATATGTCACATATCATTATTCACAGTTATAAGCTTTCAAATGGCAAAAATGCTTACGGAGTTGAAACACTCTTGAATATAAGGGTCGGTTTTTATATATATATATTTCTAAATCTTGAAATGATTAATCATCTTAAAAAAGTCTTTTGCCAGTCAATCATTTTGGCGTTACATTTCATGGTTTTAATTTGGATATTCAATGCACAAAGTGTATGACAAGTTTGTTTGTAAGCAGCAACATCTAATTATTAACTTATTCAGGACTGGGCATGAAGATACTTGGGATGTGTCTAATGCAGAATGCATGTTATACAAAACAAATCTTGAACAAGTTAAAAACAAAGTTCTTTTAGAGCATTCGATTATGAAATTCACTTAATGCACATCTCAACTAAGATTTTCCTTCACATTCAAATGATCTATTTCAATGTTTGTTTATATATATATATATATATGGTTTAGTTATGTAAAAAATACAAGAAAGTACATACAAATTTCCCCATGAATTCAACTATATCTCAATACTGAAATTACATCCTCAATAAATGAGCTCAAGTTTTTAAACAAAGTTTCACTGAAAAAAAAAAAAAATGTGTTGTCGAGATGGACAATGCAATACAGAAACACATCCTTTCTCAAAATATGGCCTACTGTAATGGACGAATTTACCACAAACACTGAACTCCAATAAACAAAAAATATATCAACATAACATATATTTGTAGTATCGGTTGAAATACACTTCATTAATAAACAGATGATACTATTAAACATCTAAAACAATAATCAATTAACATAATCTGTGTTGCAACTTATTTATCTTAATTTGTATCACTAAATATATGAGCACCATATAATTATCATTAATCTGTTTTTTTTTTCATCAATGAAAATAGCTAGTAAATATACAGTAATAAATTAAACAACAAAGTAAGTTTATATATATTCAAATTAGAAGAAAAGAAGACAAAAACTGGGTGTATATGGAAATCAAATAATGATTCTGCAAAAATATATCTCGGACGGTTATTTATACACAAAGTACTAACGGTAAACAGAAACAAAATTGATGAACATATCTAACTCGAGCTGTAAAACAATTCATGATTATGTGCTGTTGCAGAATTAGTAATGATGAATGTTAATGTAATAGGTTGTAGTTGAATTAATCAAATTTATATAAAAGATTTTCCCCTGGAATAACAAGAAGACCTGGACAACAAATGATTGTTAATATCAAAGTTTCTTTCAATATAAGACTTTATATACTGTGATCAACTGATCAACAAGAAGACATATACAAATATAAATTATCTATCTATTAGTTTAGGTGATAATAATAATAATAATAAAACATATTAGTAAAGCGCCTAGAGCAGAAAAGCTCATTGTTATCCCTGGTCAATATGAACGCATGTGCACTTCCACAACTCCCAGGGGAGCATACTAGCCACGGACAACAAAATAAGTGCACAAGGCATATAATATATATGGGGCATATATATCACTTTGCTGGAGCATGTCCTCTAACTTATACATGAAAATAGCAAACAAATCATAAATCATGAATTTATCAGTCATATTTCCTTTCACAGCTTGGATAATTACATTCAATCAAACTGTATTGTTATTCTCAACATGAAATTTGACAGGAATGAATACAAAAAAAAATTCAGATAATTTCTCATAAATGGAAGAAGCATACACTGGATATAGGAAAAGTGCTTTCTTCTTTCGTAATAATTTGTTTTTCTATCAACAATAAATAGTATGGTACAAAGAGCAATATCAATTTGACGATCAATCATTACTTGTTTTCCTTTTTTTTTTCTCCTTAGCTAATTCAATTTCTGCAGAGAGGAATTTCAACAGTTATTTAAATGCTACAAAAATGAACTTGCTTTTCAAAGTGCCGCAAATCAGGCACATAAAATGAATTATTTTCAAAATTGTCGTGGCCCGTAACCATAATTTGCTGGTCCCAAAAGCAAAAAATTGGTCTATTCCTTAAAATATACATGATTCAATACGTCTTGACAAGACAGCAGCATTAATGCTGCATGTTTTACACACAAATATATAATTGCTGTTTCTCATTTCATAATGGAATATCTCTTTGCAGGAAACAGCAGAGCTCTGTAAACTCGGCTACTTCAACAAAATTATGCATTTTTAGTTATTCCAGCATTGTTTTTATAATAAAACAAATGATGTGTATCTACAGAAAAGGCCCCAAATACAACACTTAATAATTACAAAGAGTTATTCGAAGCAATCTTAATTTTTTGTCATACACATATATATAAAGACTTCAAAAGACTTGTACATTCAATCCACATCCGACTTAGAATGTCTCTTTGTTTTGAAATCAAATCATAACTGTAATAAGTCTTTGTTACTGCATCAGTCATCAACTCCAATCTGCTCAATTCATAAATATACATGTATAAGTACGTATAAACAACCACCAGTGTATCTGATTAT
Organism: Echinarachnius parma; assembly: GCA_037951105.1. Classification (NCBI taxonomy): domain Eukaryota; kingdom Metazoa; phylum Echinodermata; class Echinoidea; order Clypeasteroida; family Echinarachniidae; genus Echinarachnius; species Echinarachnius parma. Next base: position 44,916 of record JBAMJV010000552.1, on the reverse strand, counting down.
TGTTTACTCTGTCACCATGTTTATAATATATTCATGATGCTCCAAATCTCTGCATCCTCTGTCAATATCCCCTGCTTCACCATCACTTACTGCCTCCATTTTGGCACTATGCAAGCGGTTACGGCAGTCTTATTTTCTCTTCGAATCTGGACTCCATTTATCCTTATTTTTATTCTTGTTCTCTCTTTAACATCCTTTTTTCTGTAATTCATATATTCTTTCATGCATTCAGCATGAGTTGAGGGATATTTGGCAGTCAGATTGATTTCCTCTTCAAATCTGGACTCCATAAACCCTTATTTTTATTCTCGATTCCCTTGCTGTTAGCATCCTCTTCTCCGTCATTTATTCATTCTCGTTCATGCATTCAGCACGAAACAAGTCACAGAGATTGTTTTGACAGTCGAGATTTATTTTCTCTTCAAATCTGGACTCCATATCCTTCTTTTTTAAATTCTTGTTCTCTTTGTAACATCCAATTTTCTGTGATATAAATATCTTCTTTCATGCATCATTACGGGAGAGATCTTTGACAGTCAGATTTATATTTTGTTCCAATCTGCACTCTGTATCCTTATTTTGAGTCTAGATTTCCTCGCAACATCCTCTTCTCTGTCATTTGAACTCGTTTCATTATCCATTATCCATTTTTTCGGCATGAGGCGAGATATCTTTGACAGCTTTATTTATTCTTGCAATCTGCACGTCGTCATGATTCCTCTTCTTGGTTCTTTCTTCACCCTCTTTCATTTTGTTGGCATGAGGTAAGAGATTTTGGACTATATTGTGCCTTTCTTCTCAAGTATCAACAAAAGTATCATGTTTTGCCCACATCAATTTAAATATACACTCGTTATTGTTTTCACTCGATCTGCTCCTCATTTCTTTATACTCCCATCATTAATACAACATTTTGTTATTATTCTGATCTTTCTTCTTGGGTACTTGTTGACCCAACATCCCAGCTCTTATCATCAGTCAAATTTCACTACTTGACTATTATTTTTGTTAAAGTAAACATTGTGACTGCATCAAGACTTGGAGATCTGTCTTTCTTGCACTCATCTCTTTTCCCTCAATTTGAAGAGCTGTTGCAATCCGTGTGGTAAAACATCAAAGACTTCATCAACACTTGGAGATCAGTCTTTCTTGCACTCATCTCTTCTTTTCCCTCAATTTGAAGAGCTATTGTCACAATCCCTCTCGTAAAACATCATAACTGCATTAACACTTGGAGATCCGTCTCTCTTGCACACTTCTCTTAGTTTCCCTCAATTTGAAGAACTGATGTTACAATCGGGAACATGTGCATTCCGATTTGTTTTATTACACATCCATCTCAGGTCACTATTATGCTTAATCTCGGACCAGAGCGACCGCCCTCTGATCAGGTGTCATGACGTCCAATTATCACTGTCCAATCAAGTGGTCCGTTCATATGTAGACTGGCTGTTCTTGTCCAGTGAGCAGTTTGTACATGGAGAGGGGCATCGTCTTCATTCGGATCTGAATGGAGGGATATCAAAAACATGATGAACATTAAGCATCCAGAGTTTGTCGGATGGATGGATGGATGGATGGATGGATGGATGGATGGATGGATGGATGGATGGATGGATGGATGGATGGATGGATGGATGGATGGATGGATGGATGGATGGATGGATGGATGGATGGATGGATGGATGGATGGATGGATGGATGGATGGATGGATGGATGGATGGATGGATGGATGGATGGATGGATGGATGGATGGATGGATGGATGGATGGATGGATGGATGGATGGATGGATGGATGGATGGATGGATGGATGGATGGATGGATGGATGGATGGATGGATGGATGGATGGATGGATGGATGGATGGATGGATTGATTGATTGTATCTAACATGGTAAAAACCCTAACAGTATCTTCATTGGTTTTTATTTGGGCCATGTACAAACATAAAACCAAAATAAACGTAACATATACATGTAATGTACATTATTTCTTAACAAAAGCTAAAAATAAAATGCTTAATGTGTTAAATTGAAAAAGGTATGAACGCTGGGAAGCATTATAATTAGGCCTGAGTCATGTCTGAATTTGTTTGTTCCGGAATCCGCCGGTGTTGTGCCGGTCGGAATCCGGTGTTCCGATAAAAAAAAATCTGCCAATGAATGATACGGAACGAACACGCACTAGAAGGTCTGCCATGGTTTCGGCAGCGCAGGCATGCAGGCCCCGCGCTGCGAGACAGGCCAACTCAACTGCCTTGACTTTGCAAGCAAGTTGCACTCTTAAAAAGTGCCGAAAAGGAACGAAAATGTCTCTTATTTTACTTACATGTTTGTATGGCTTTTAAAATAAATACAAGAACAATTACCTGCAAAAACAGCAACAACAAAAATGCGCTGATAATATCTCGAACATTTTCTAACTCGCTCAAAACTGCATGAACTGAAGCTAATACAACGACACGAATAAGTCAACACTAACTTATACTTTGCGTGCAGGCTATAGGGTCTATTTTCCTTACGCGAGATCCATCCGCTGGGGATTTCCCCAATTCCCGGCGGATCGATCTCGCGCAAGAAAATAGACCCATAACCTGCACACAAAGTATACAAGTGATATGGCGGGCTGTGTCGGAGCATTATTAGTACCGATATCGATAGAGGGCGGACTGGATGTCAACGTTTGAGAAACGTTTGATGACATATATGGTACGGCGCAGCTAGCTAGCTCTGACTGATAGCGCTAGCAGCTGCATGACTGTGCGGGGCGCGCCGGGGTAGCTAGCCTAGTCGATCGTTAGATCGGCTTTCATATAAACGCAGCGGATTTCTTGTCGTTGTAAGTTGCATTCGACATCGTCTTTCTTGTACTTTTTTGTCATTTGTTTTCTTCTGTTAGTTTTCTACTACAAAGAATTTTTGAGGAAAAAGAGGTTTTCCGTGATTTTCATCGGAATACCGGAATGGAGAAAACATTACCGGAACACGCACACACCGGACGGATTCCGGTATTCCGTCCGTTCCGACCCAGGCTTAATTATAATTGTTACTGTGTTCCTTTTAAAAATATTCTGAAGCTTTACAGGCATTTACAACTATCTGTTTAACTAGCTTTAGAAAATTAATCCACAGAATTCATAGAGAAAGGAGATGGTCTTTAAAGACAGGTTCATTGAAAATGTCAAAGACATACGTTGTCTCAAAGTGGGTCAAGATCATTTTAGAACTGCTTCAGCAGCAGTCTATCTTATGTAAAAGGGTCCAAGCTCTTCTTACCTCTCCCACGGAGGTGGACAGCATCTCAACGATCTTCTCATGCGCCGTGGCAACCACGCTGCTGCCGTTGATCTCGATGATCCTGTGTCCCACCCTCACTCCGCCCCTCTCGGCAATACCACCACGCATCAAACTGCAGATCTGAGTTTGGATTCAGAAAAAGAAAAAAAATGTTTAAGATTTGCAGAGTTTGCAGAGAAATAGAGAATCTGAAATATATTTTGCAGAGGACAGACAATTTATATAGAGATAAAATGAAGACACTGCTGCTTTCCAAAATCATCATACAAGGACCCACCCTTACTCCGCCCCTCTCGGCAATACCACCCTGCATCAAACTGCAGATTGGGGTTTGGATTCAGCAAAAAATGATAGTCTTAGATAGTTTGCAGAGAAACAAAGATATTTATCAGAGGACATATGATTTATATTAAGATAATTACAAGACCCTGCTGCTATTCATCCAATCATCCTATGCTCCACCCTCTTGAAAAGTCATACCACCCCACATCACACTGCAGATCTGGGTTTAGATTCAGCAAAAACATGAAACTGTTTAAGATAGTTTCCAGAGAAACAGAGAATCTCAAAGATAAATTGCAAAAGACAAATTAATTATTTAGAGATAATTTAATACATTTTGAATCGGGTTTGTAAATCAAGCTTCCACTTAATAATAAATAATAGTCAATTTCTATATGTACAGTGCTTTATCACCAAAGTCTCTCCTAAAGTCCCTACTTAAGTTTCTAAATGCTCTGAACCCACTCAAAGCTTTTATTCATCTTAATCTTGTAAACTTTCCACCAACGATTATAAATGCTCTCAACTCAAACAAATATTATTAACCTTAATCTTGTCATTCTCCTACATTTTAATATCGTTCTATATGCCCATTACAAAATCAATCTTCTCATGCTTCCACTTACGATTCCGTTCTGGACGCTGAAGCCGAGCTGGTACTTTGTATCTGGCCTCTTGATTAGTACTTGGGTGACAGGCGGACATGATACCACGTTGAATTTCACAAGACACTGACTTTTTAATCCCTGTGGAAACATTAGAAGAAAACAGAAATAATTGTTTTTGAGTTTGGTTACACTGTCCAATCATTCATGGAGATTCTTCTTTTACATGGTTATAAAATAACAAACATAATAAACAAATCAAACTTTCAAATATAAAGTGTAAATTACGTGTTATTTTAAAACAAATCAAACTTTCAAATATTAAGTGTAAATTACGTGTTGTTTTAAAACAAAAGGCAAAACACTACTGCAGCTGTTTTACTGATGCATTAAATTAAAACCAATTTATTTTTACAGGTATTATTCAATGGGTAGAGCACTAGGATAATCAATTGCTATGATTTTGTCTCATGATCAAAGCATCTTTGCATTGCCAATTTGTATATAGCCAGAAGGAAACGTTTTGTTGCCAAATGCATATATATATATATATCAAGTAGTGAGAAATGTCTCCACTCACCTTGATGGTCTGTTGATACTAAATTAGTGGAATCCCTAAGATAATCAATTACTTTGATTTTGTCTAAAGATCAAATAATCAATCACTTTGATTTTGTCTAAAGATCAAAGAATCTTTGCATTGCTAATTTGTATATATCTGGTAGGGAGGCAATTCCTTGTTGCCAATTTGCAAATACAAAGATTTAAAAGAATAATGAGAAATGTAAAGGAGTGTTCTGGTCTAGTGGTCACAGCTCTGCATCTCTTGGATGGTGACGATAAAGGGCGTTCCCAGACATAAATAATCGTAATAGATTGAACGTGTCCTTTAAATAAAAACCAAATAACCAACCAACCCGTCTTCCACTCACCTTGATGGTCTGTTGACACTGAGTTAATGGAAGCCCTACGAGGCTGGTGCCGTTGATGGACATCACCTGGTCACCAATGTTGAGCTTGCCTGACCTGGCGGCAGCACCAAAGGGTGACATGTTGGCTATGACTACGGTGGGGATGAGAGAGCCCCAGCCTGACTCTACTACCACCATGCCCATGATCTCCCCTCGCTCCTTCTCGATTAGAACCTAGGGAGAGGCGAAAAGACAAATGATTTAATTAGCACCTATAAATGTAAAAAACTGCTGAAAATTGCTTGTCCACTATAAAGGCAAGTGTAATACAATGTAAATCAATGAAGCCACGAGCTATCGAATCTGGCAGATTCTTCTTTAGGCGTACAAATGACAGCTAACTGTACTCAACATTAGATTATATACATTAACAGGTAGGTGGAAGGTGCGACCAGCAGCAAGCTGGAGTGAACAAGAACAATAGGATGGGGGAATACAATGGAGGAGGTGTAAATGCAGTAGCAGGCTATTGAAACAGTAAACTATAAATGTATTTTCCCCTCAAACACAGACATTCTAGCGCCAAAAAGAAAGAACAGGAAATTATTGTTCTTTTAATTATCTTGTAGAGTACTCAACTATTTATGTTATCACGAATATTAATTTGTCTTCTAAATCATTGTTTTCAAATGTATAATTTCTTCATGGTTATTTATATATATGTATTACCTTTTTAAAAACAAACACTTCATTGAACTTTATTGTTTACGGATGGTTTTGTGATTTTCATGGGCTCATTTGGCTAAATTTCCCTGGGCCTGTGTATTTTTGTTTTCAGCAATCATTCTTAATTCACCTCTTTTCCACACTCCTTGTTTGAGAAGAGCACGAGGTCATCTCCATAGATCTTCTGGGAGTTGAGCACATCATGCAGAGATGCCAACTTTTGAAAACCAAAATTAGGGAGGATTTTACAACTAAGCAAAAAGTGCGCGTTGCGCACATCACGAGAGCGAAGCACTCGTCCCTTACGGCCGGGGTCCAGGGCCCGCTTAAGGGCCCGCTTAAGGGCCCTGGAAGCTCAGGGGTACTAGATGCTCTCTGGTGCAATCTGAGCCTTATTTTGGAGCATTTTACAGGTTTATTTAGTTCAATATTTTTTCCCACCTTTTTTTACATAACACATATTTTACAGAAAAATTCTAAAATGTGAAAATGTGCAAAATTGAAGGGACAAGAGATGATATTTTATAACCAAAACTACATGCTGAAGTTAGCGCACAATATTTTGCATTCAGTTGTTGTTGTTTTAATAGCAGTAGTACGTGTATTATATTGCTCAGTGGCCAGTACGAAACTTAACTGTCGCAATAAAGAAGAAAAAAAAGAGAGAAAAAAAAAAAAAGTAATTTTTTTTCTTTTTTTTCTCGGGAGGATAAGGATAGGGATCGGGAGGGCGGGAGTTGGGGTGCATTTTCGGGAGCCTCCCGATGAAGGGTTGGCATCTCTGCATCATGGTAGTCAATCTCCTACATTATAACTTCTTGTTACATAATTACATTTTTTTAAAGGCATTTCGAGGGCTGAATCATCCCAAGCCCTTCTATTTGTTCATCAAGTATAATTCTCATCTCACCTCTTTTTCACACTCCTTGTTTGAGAAGAGCATGAGGTCGTCTCCATAGATCTCCTGGGAGTTGAGCACATCGTGGTAGTCGACCTCCTGGGCATGGGGATCCTCTATTCCATTGGCCTTCAGGAATTCCAGGTAGGCTAGGGCAAAGGCCTGGCCTATTGTCTGAGCTATTAGCTGGGCCTGAGGATAGATCAATGAAGAAAAACAGAATGTAATACTTACTATTTAAGGCTTTAGACAAAAACATTAGAGTCAGGTTTTTAAATCATTTCCGTTTCATGGTAGTTAATCTTCAGCATGTAATCATCTGCGCTATTAGCTGAGCCCGGGAAGAGATGAATGACAAAAGTAGAAAGAAATTCTTTGGAAGATTCATGAAATGTATTTCTTAAACTTCAAACACAAACAGACTACCTTGGTTGTCATCCTCCCTTCATACCCTAGCATCATTCTGCTCACTTTCATCATTTTCTGTAAAACTACACCCACTCCTTTTCTCAGTTGCCGTCTTCCTTCAGAGTCCAGCATTATCCCACTGTCAAAAGTCTGTTGTTCACCCCTTCATTCGCATATTTGGTGTCTTATGATTACCATAAATCTGTTGTAACTATAAACCTCTCCCTTTACCCCCTCCAATTCCCTAACTTACATATTCTTTTTAAAAACATGGCAGATAATCTTCCTTGGTTGCTGTCAGGTTTCCCTCAGATTCCCGCATCAGCCTGTGCCCTCCCATGATTTGGGTCGTTCTTTCTGTGACTGTCCCTTACATATTTTGTGTCTTATTATTACCATAAATCTGTTTTAACCCCCCCCCCCCCCCGAATTTCTCTTATTACATTTCACCCCTCTAATTCCCCCAACTTACATCTTCCATTTAAAAAACATGGCAGATGATACTCCTTGGTTGCCGCCATTCCGAGTATAGCATCACCCCGCTTTTTTTCCATAATTGAAAAATAGCAAGGAATTGGTGTCCATCACTTCCATAATTCTGCAGTAACCCCTCTTCCTCTTTAACTTCTTATTATGTCACCGCCCCCCCCCCCCCCATCCCCCCCCCCAAAAAAACCCTGACTTACATCTTCTGTTTCAAACACATGGCAGATGATCTTCCTCGGCTGGCGTCTTCCTTCCGAGTCTAGCATCACACCGCTCTCTTCCATCGCCTCGTCCAGTGTCCGCGAGACCTGGCGGCGTCGTGCCATGATGACGATGATGTTGCCGATGTCGGCGATGTAGGAGATGGTCTTGAGGGGGTGGTCCATCATGGTTTCCTGAGGAGATTCAGAGGTTGATCATTTTGAAAATGTTTAACCTGTTCTCTACTAGATTTCGCATTCCCGATAGAGTCAATAGGCCCATCAGGTTCCCGTAGGCAACATGATATTAAAGGGTACCACCAGCCAAAAATAATATTCTTATTAAAGAAAGGTAACATCTTTAGTATTCCATTCCATCAACAAGTTCACAAAAATATGTTTCCAAAAAATCACCATTCTAAAGCATGCGTTCATACGGTCTGAATTGCGAAGACTAACGTGTGCAGGGCGAACGAATCGCCCGGGATTACATTGTCTACAAACGTACGCGTAAATAGCATTGGCGCACTCGCAAATGTTTGGCCCGCACGAACCAGGAAATAGTAGTGGTTCCGTAAGTGGTGGAAATTAATTGCTTTGTTTATGAATTACACAATCCTTTGCAAAATGCTGGGTATCTATTTGATATCACAAAACGTTACCAAAACATATAATAATGTGTTGTTCTTTTTTTTTGGAAATAAATGTATTATCAGTGAAGATTGAATATGCTTGTCTATATCAGAATCAGCACTATGGAACATGTTTCTGGGTAACATTTCCCAAGTGGAAAGATTTTCCTAAAACGAGATAAAGAACGTTGCTTCGGGCTAGCAAAGTGTGTTAAACAACACATAGTTAATAACGAATAAGCCAAAACTTGCTACAGTATCACATAACTTTTAAAATTCCTATCAGATAACTTAAAAGCTTGCTCTATAATCAGATACTTTAATTATAACTTGCTACATTATCAGTTAACTTCATAAAATGATAAACTTCAGTATTTGAGAAAGAAGAAAAAAAAAAAATTCATGAGTTTTAGCCGAGATACTAACCTGAGTGTCTGCATTTAGAACCCTGATCCTCTCATTTGAGATGGCCAGGTCTACCTCCGTACTCGGCTGCTCCTCCCCCTCCGGAGACTAAACAAAACAAACAAAACAACAACAACAAATTAGATTATTTCTCTCACAACAAACACATTATGAAAAGGCAATTCAATTACTGTATTATGGTTTGTGTTTGCCCATTTGGTCAAAGTGTCAATAATTTGGTTTGATATGCCCGAAACTTCCTCGTCCCCAAGTCAAAACTTGAAGCGAACCCTTCACTCAACCCAATCGTAATCCTAATCCCAACCCTCTCCATTGTTTGTGCCAATAGATGGAAATGGGTGTTGAGTGTAGACCAATCAACAAGTAAATGATATCATACATTAAATTTATCCCTGGCTATAAGAAGGTTAGAGTTCAATAGGCTTAACAAGTAATACAAGTTAAACACTTTCCAATTTCCAAAACCAATCCAAAGTTGAACTTTATAGTGTCCCCAAATTGATTTTTTTATTAGGAAAAATGTCCTGCATGTTATTGTAAAAAAAAAAAAAAAAAATGCTCAGAATAGTTTTCTCGATTCCCTAAACCTTAGTTTGAATTGTTTTAAATTCCATTCCAATTGTTAGCTTTTTGTATTGATTATACAATCCTTCATTTATAAACAACATTCAAAATTGTGTCTTGATTCAAAATATTCAAACATTTATGTAACCACACACAGTAAACAAACCACAAGAAAACAAGTGGAGATAATTCACACATAGATTGGAGGGAAAACAGGGGAGTACAAACTTTTCATCTCATTTGCTAAGGGAAAAATCAAAGGCACTCTGCTTTAGCGAAGAAATAAAACAAAACAACAAGGCATCACTACACAATACTTTTGCTACTAAATAAGATTAAGAATAATTTGACATCTTTGATGTACATGTATATAAAACATCGCTGTTTGATATGAGAATATCATTAATAATCATACAATGTTGTATATATCATATAAATATGATCATGAAGTGGTATTGATCAGCCATGTCCCAAAATATGAAAATAATGATATTTTGTCATGTACGGAGCTGAGGGATATACAAATATTTCTAAAATATAACAAATATGGTTGTAATATGTACATGTAAGTTGTATGCAATGAAATAAAATACACTGCTCCATAAATACGCATTTTAGACATAGAGGCAAAACAGGAAAAAATACAGAATTCAATGATGGTAATATGCATAAAAAGGAACCATTTCCATCATGTCTGCATATTCCACACAACACAACACCAGTAGTAGGGTCAAAGTATAAAATGAAAAATATGTCTATAGATGTGTTTTAAAAACTCATTGTAAACATATTATCCTACTATAGAATGCAACATTCAATAAAACAACATTTATAAGCAACTATTCAAACTAATATCATACATCATTTATAAGCATTGTCACACGTATTGCAATAAAAGAAAACAAAATTCATACCGCATACACATGTCTGAATTTGAATACATGTAGCACATTTTGTTTCAATTGCAATTACTCTACATTTTCCCTTATAATTTCAAAGTTGTCCATCGTTGCCTTTGAAGCAGGTTGTACGGTTAAACAAATTCATTCATGAAAATAATGAACATATTTAAGAGTTTCAAATATATTTAAAAATCAACAATAAAGATTATTCAAATCAATGCATCGGTAACATTTCTTTAAAAAAACAAAAATAGAAAAATATTACTTTATCATAAATACTCATTTATATAAATTATACACTAGTGCACAAAATTCACAGTAGAGGTAGGGAGACATTGTCGAAGCCTGTTAGTTTTACCATCAAATCACAAACCAGTGTACACTTTAAAGGAACTCAAGACTTTTTATTGGCCGTAAGCAACAACATCTCCAGTGGAACTTAATAAGACTTGAGTTTAGTCTTTAGTTTTCATGGATGTTTGGTTAAAATTGGTTAGATTGTCCAATTGATGTGTTAAAAAAACATCAAATAGTCGAACAGAAAAATAATAAAGTTTTACGATACAACACTTGATTATTAGTACACTGGTATAAAGAAGAAAAATAGTTTTGTAGTTAAGTACACATTTTAGCATTGTAGGGGGGATAGAAAATACAGAAGGAATATCAACTCTTTAAGCAATCCAACAATTTCAAATTTCAATAATTACAGAAAAAAATGATTTTCCTCAAAAAGGAAGAGAACTTGAACAAAGTTTACTTTTAAACTTTAGAGCGGGTCAAAATGTAGCTAGAAATGTTTTTGTTTGTAAGGACAACTTAAAGAAATAACCATTTTATACTAGAGGTGAAAAGACAACAAATATATATGAACAATTTCTTATGATAACCATCAAATGCCATTATTGGCCCTCCCTCCCCCCCCCCCAACAAAATCAAAGGTATTTCAAGTTGTACCAATGCATGCAATTCATGCAGGATTGTTTTAATATTATAAATGCAACTACCAATCTTGCAGCGTTATAATGACATGCTGGGTAGTAGATATATATATATAGTTCATGAGCCAAGATGCAATATTATGTAAATGACATTGATTATACATGTGAGGATATAATTGAAGGGGTAATATAAGGAATATATATAGGGGCATACATTTCTCTTTGGTCTATGTACTTTTGGTGGAGGTCTCTCCTTTTAGTTGACAGAATGAATGTGAAGATGGGAGAAGATGAAGGATAGAACACAAGTTATTCAACATTTGAAATACATGTAAACTAAAAGGCACGTTTACACAAAAGACTAATTAATACGATCACATTCACAGACACACAAACGAGTCAGGTAGGCATGTGCATGTGCACGCACACACACTCGCAACCACACGCACGCATGAACGCACGCACACACACACACACACACACACACACACACTAAAAACAGAAACAAACATTAAGACAAAACATACAAACAAATGAACAAACAGTATTAACACAATATTGTATTAATTTGTTAGTGTTTTAGGTATAAAACAAACACTCTTTCAAATGTTAATCATTTACAAAAAATGACCCATGACCAAGTTAGTACAACCGTATGTGATTTGATGGTAAATATTTCTAAGAGGCTTGTAGTGTGGCAGTAAAACTAGACAGACATAATGTCAAACATGGAAATTACCAGATAACAAACTTTGTCTTGGAAACGAACATTAAGCCACACATCGGGGTAGTGATTTGTAATATTAGGGACTTTTCAATTTGCATGTTAACTAGTGGACGGGCATTTGATAAATTCACGATTAGGCCCTGCACCAAATTACCCATTGTTTGATACTACCATCTCAGTTGAGTGCAACATGGATTTAACCGATTTGGTTCCATACTCAACTGAGACAGTAGTAGATATCCTATGACAGGGTAAGAATGTAATTGTAAAGCGAATAGAGATGATTACCAATCATATTAGGCGCTATATAAATAGAGTACTGGTGTATATTATATTATTATTAGTAAACAATGGGTGTACATGGGGGCGGGGCCTAATTGTGATGTCATCATGTACCAGCCCACTAGTGAACATGCAAATTGAAAAGGCCCTATTCACACATAAAACAACACAACAACAGTCCTCAGTATTGTACAGTAGTCAGGATTTACACTTCTACAGTGTAGCCAAGAATTATTTGGACACCTTGAAAAAATCACTTTAATTTAAATGATGCTAGAACAAATTTTGAAGAAAATGTTTGGTAAAAAGCTGCCTAAAATTCATTGTATGGGCCATTCTTTGAAAAGTGAAACTTTTTCGGAAAAATTGAAGTTTTATTTTTCTGTAGTTTTGTTCCATTTTCAGAATGATCCATGTGTAAAGTTTCATGAAATACATGATTTGAAGTTTAAAATGAAACTTTTTTACTCATTTGCATAAATTTACATATTTCAATATTTTTCTAATAATCATAATTCAGAAAATAATCAAGATATCAAAAGGATAATTAGCAAGCTCATTCTTCTCACTTTCCTGTACAGGTTGATACCAACTTTGTAAAAATTCAACCTTTCATTCTTTTCTAAACCCGATATTATAAAATTCCCATTTTTCCATTCATATTGTACATGTCACACACGTGACCAACCCAAAATGTCACACACGTGACCAAACGTTGCCACATAATTAAGTACTATAAAACACAACGGTTTGATATAATTCTCATTCATTGCTATTGTTGTACTTACAAATGTATAGTACTTCTCTGGTAATAAGATGAACATTATAGCTATTCATATTTTAAAGAATTTTCCAAATGAAATTTAGTTATGAAAAAAGCGCTCCGTGCGAAGTCACACACGTGACCCATGCCATTTGACCTCTGACATTGAGTTACGTAATCCTTATAAAATCTTTTGTGTTAAGTTTGAAAGACTACATCATATTCAAGTCACATATGAAGTAAAAAATCATTATAGTCTCATACTTACTGAAATATAAGCATCCCATTTCAAAATTTGTCATGTTTTGGGTCACACACGTGACCAAGAATGGCCCGTATGTGTTTATTAGATGCTGCTTTTGTTGAAATCAAGATAAAATATAAGACCATTTTTGAAAAATTGTCAAAATAGTTAGTTTCCTATTTTTCAGGGTGTCCAAAAATTGTTGGCTACACTGTATGTCAACAATAATCTTGAGTTGTTTTGTTATGTAGATTGAAAGTAACCCTCACAAAATCTCATTAAAATGTGTACAAAGTATTTGAAGTTACATATGTAACTTGTACATCAGTGAATCAAATTTTAAATAAAATGTGTGAATGATGGATAATCCTTCATTATTTGTTTGTAAATATACAAAATCCTAGAAAATGTCTAGTCCAAAATGGACTCCAGCAAATTTGCGTAATTTTGTTACAATTGCAGACTAAACAATTGAATAGCCTCCAAGAAAAATGTAAAAAAGTCTTTTATATTGAAGAGCATTTTAAAGTTTGCACAATTCAAGATTATCTTTAAAGACATGCCATTGTTCTGGCTTAAAGGTGAATTTATTCTTGTTATCAACCCGTTCAGGACTAACTGATTTTGCGATAACATGTATTCTCCATCTAGACACATGCCCGAGTATTTTCGAGACCAGTCCTGAATGGGTCAAACATCAATGTTCATTGCTGATAGCCCGGTTACATATCAACGGATTGCGCAAACGTATGTCAAACGGAGAGCTAAATTTTTCATCCGTTCTATGCGTTTCTTGTCCGTTCCTTGTCCGGTGATGTACGTTGTTCTATGTTTTGTACATGAAGCAATGGAGACGACTTTCATCACCGGATAATTTAATTTTGCAAATTGTCTATTCGTTGGGCATACGTTTCCGCTATCCGTTGATATCTGACCGGGACATTAGAAGAAGTACAAAGTTTGAAATGGAGGAATCTGAGAACAAATGGGGATGGTCAGTAAAATCCTTTACGCCGTACACATACAAATCCAATATCACACACATGTTACAACTTACAAATAGGAGGGAGTGGGGGTGAGATAACTAGGAATATTGTGGAAAGAAATGTACCAATTTGACCAGAATAATTGTCTCTGAAAAATAATGTCATAATTTGTCATGCAAGAAGAGTGAAGAATAATTAACACACTACTGATCATGAACAGTGTATAAATGTAGCTTAAAGAGTTTAATTACAATTCTTTACAATTTTTGTAATTGTATTAATTTGTGAAAGCATTTTGAAATAAAGAAGACCTGATGTGGTTAAAAAATGCTTTTTTAAAATTACAATTTAATGCAAATAACCAATCTCAACCACGACTTTGGGTTAAAAAATGATAAGTCGAAGTTCTCCCAACCAAAAAACCATAGCATATGGCCCATGACTTATTACAGTCAAAACAAATCTGACTTTATCACATCATAAATGAATTGCAAACATATAGGACACTCTCTTGAAATACTCATTCAGAGGTTCCCCCCGGGAGGGGAGGATACCTCTCTGATTCATTCAAGTTAAATAGGTTTAATGCACGACTGCATATAAACAAAGGGCAGATATCATAAATGATTGCCAATTTTTTATGACATTTCCCCCCCCCCCCCCCCCCCCCCCGAGACATTCTCCAGAGACATTTATTCGGGTCAAGAAGGTTTAATGCATGTATATATATCTATAATAAATACAAATAAAACATAGAGAGGTCATATCATAAACAGCAATGCCAACCTTGTACCACCGCTTCCTAAGTCGAGTCTATGGACGCAGGCAAGACAAGATGATGGGGAGGAAGGGGGGTAAGCAAAACAAAAACGGGAAATAAATAATTAAATGAATACAACAGAATCATACAGGATCGGCAACACCATGTGTGTCACTTGGGGGGAAATAATTCAATGAATACGACAGAATCATACAAAAATAATGACAACAGAGTTGTCAAAATGTGGGGAAACAAAAGATGAATACGAGAGAATCATTCAGGGATCGACGAGACAAGTGCTGTCAAAATTGGAAATAAAAAAATGATTACAACAGAATCATACAGGATTGACGACAACGTTGTGTGTCATTCTCAGGTATATACACCATGCTGCGGACTAAAAAGAGTATGAGTTAGACATTGTGCAATTAATACTAAACAACCCCTGAATAATCAAACACTGGTTCCAATATCTCCTCGTAAAACACTTTCCCTGTTAAATATCAACGGAAGAAACTCAAACTTTACTCCCAAGTTAAACATACCTACTTGAGGCTTGAACAAAATGGCGCGAGTCAGAAATGCATTTATTAAAATGTAACCAAATGATTAAAGGTAAGCTCGATGTCTCTTTGGCAGACTTAAGTTCGATGAAATGAGCCTGAGAGACTCCAAGCAGTTGGTTTTATCAACATTTTGTTCAATCATGTATCACCATGAACTTTCAAATTTCACCAACTGGATAGAGTATCCTTGTAGTTCAAGAAATGTGACCGGCTATAGCAAAACTCGGCACTTGTCGGCAATTCATGTTTTGTAGAAATGGGCATTTTAAGTTCACACAATGTGGGTAAAAGACCTATGATTGTAAAATTGAAACAATCATATCTTCGTTAATTATTGAGCAATAAGTTAGAACAAAGTATTAAATGGAAGCTTGTGACGAGGCCTTTCTAATGGTATGAAAATCTACATTTTGATTTTTTACCGACAAGTGCCGGGTTTAGCTATAGCCGGTCACAAATGTTTCACTGACTTTGGTGGTGCCTGCAGAGAAGATACAATACCTTTTAACAATTCCTCCTGGGATTTGTAAAAATTGTATTACCTTTAAAAAATAAATTGAACTTGAAATGATTTCCCATTTTACCATCAAGTTTACCCGTGTTGCATGTAGAGTTAACACATTTTTAACTGACATGGAACAAACTGATTTATTAACCCATTCCCTTCAAAATATGAAATCCCCTATAGACTTTGTACATGTATATATCCAACCAGGTTCCTGCAAGCAACAAATTAACTCGCTGTATACAAAAGGAGTACATTTTTACTCAAACCAATACAAATATTCATGTATAGTGAAATGTTTCAAGCAGTCAACAAACGAGTGACATTCTAAAGGTTAGGAAGATGCAATCATTATAATTACAATGGAAACCCTCCACAGTTACATTAAATCATGTCATCCAATCAGATGCAAATCTTTCAGAGGTGAAAGGGGGGGAAGTCTACATTGTATGTGAACATGCTTAAAGGGAAATTTGAATAAAGGAACTCAGTAAACTATCCTAAATTGTTTATCTTGCTATGGGAATTAAGCATAACAATGCAACTCACAACAGACACATCAAACACTCAGAAAATGAAATATTGTGAAATGTGCAATCATAATCCTACCACGTACAAAACAAAATTTAGAACAAGAAACACATCACACTTATTTTTGAAATTTGTTATCTTGCTCATGTCCACCAGCGAGCACATCAAACACTCGGATAATTAAATAATGGGAAATACAATTATAGTCCCATCTATGAAGAATTTGAATTCCACGTAAGAAGCACATTTTAGAACAAGAAACTCATCATACTTTTCTTAGATATTTGATATCTTGCTAATGTCCACCGACAAGAAAATGTAATGGGGCAAAATATTAATGTACCATGTGACAGACACATCAAACACTCAGACAATAACAGAACGGGAAAGGTGCAATCATAGTCCCATCTTTGAAGAATTCCATGTAAGAAGCAAATTTCAGAACAAGAAACTCATCATACTTTTCTTAGAAATTTGATATCTTGCTAACGTCCACTGTCAAGAAAATGTAATGGGGCAAAATATTAATGTACCATGAGACGGACACATCAAACACTCAGATAATGAAAAACTGGGAAAATTGTAATCAGAGTCCCATTTATGAAGAGTTAAATTTCAAGTATGAAACAAAATTTAGGAGAAACCCATCATACTTTTCTTAGAAATTTGATATCTTGCTAATGTACATGTACACCAATAAGAAAATGTAATGAGGCCAAAAATTGATGCATCATTTAACAGCCACATCAAATCACTCATATGAAGAAATATTATGTTAAGTACACTCATATTTCCATCCACCAAAGATTAAAGTCCTCATATGAAACCAAATGTAGAATATACAAATCATCATACTTTTCTATCTTTAATTTCTTGCTACTGTACATTACATTGTTTTATAGTGTTATTGCACTGCTTTGTTAAATTTAAATGATACATCTTGATAACATACATTAAAACATGCACGCTGGTAGAAATTTCTTTTCCATTGTTTTTTTTAAAAACTTCATACAAAAAACAAAACACTTAATTTAAATCTTCATTCAGCCTTCATACCATTCATCATGTTCATATACACCCACAACTAAATATTACCGGCAACTACGAACACACTGTCCAAATGAAATGTGATTAATCTAGCATGTAAACCACATTTCTGATCCAATATTAAGAACGACAGTGATTCATATACTTGAATAATGTTCAAACATGTATCTGTATGTTTATAATGCAGGGCTCGACACTAGCACTTGCCCGCTTGCCCGGGGCAAGTAAAAATTGGTGACGGACAAGTGAAATGTCATAAACTGTCTGGTTTGCTTGCCTGATCAGGCAACTAAATAATGAGAACAATGTAATTTCTTACATATAAATCTCATCAAGAAGTAAGAGGGCAAGTCAATTTGATATTGGGGCAAGTAAACCTTCAAAATTTATGATTTTACTTGCCCAAAATGGCCAGTAGAGAAAAAGGTTAGTGTGGAGGCTTGTATAATGGGCTCAATAAATGGAAAGCGAAACCTAAAGATGAAGAAAAATGGACTGGGGAGTAAGAAGGTTAACCCATTCCCTTTGTGATTCTGAAATCCTCATAGACTTTGTACATAGCCCACCAGGTTCCCATAGGCAAGAGGTTTAATGATTTGGCAGAGAAGACCTCGAAAAAAATCTTTTTCCAATCACAAATTTGTTTCCATCCGAATTCATTTGAGATTGGCAAGGGTTTCTTCATCAGTGGAAACATTCGTGCGAGGCCTTTTAATGGAAATTGATTGCAAAGCTCTGGCATCTGTAATGAGGTCACATATATTGTAGCGCTGTGATTAGACTGATGGCCACCGTAGCCTTTAACCCAATCAGGACTGGGTCCGTAAATCCTCTGGCTGGGGTCTATGGAGAATGCATGTTATATAACAAAACCAAATACTAATAGTATTGAATGGGTTAACTCTAATAACGTGCCAGGGGTTTTAATGCTCTATGGCATTTGTGTGTATTGTAACTCGCAAAAATGCGAGCTTGGCACTCGAGGAATTAAAGGAGAATAAAACCCAGACAGACTGTTGTTTTCCACTGTAAGAGACTAAATAGGAGGAAACATATCTGTTTGAGCACAATCAGTCAAGGAATAAGAAAGTTGTGTACAGCTTTTTGAAGATGGCAATTTATTTCGATTCAAATTGGCAATGCACTCTGGAAAAATTAGTGGACATCTCCCAATTTATACGCAAAATTTCCCATGTTTGTTTTAATTTTTCGCGGAAAGTATGTTTTCCTTTCGTTAAGTTTATATTCATTTAAAAACACATAATTATGAAGAATAGCTTCCATGCTTTAAAAGTAATAATTTCTAATAAACCAAGCTTGCACTGAGATGAAATAAATTGAATGTGCATATTCCTATTGCATTATCCCATACATAAATTGGCAATATAGGCAGATGTACATGTAGGCCTGCGTTTGTTTACAATAAGCACCCTCCGTATAATGTACGTTTAAACATAAACATGGAATGATGGAAAAGTTCCGATAGGAGATGGAAATTGGGAATTGCAGTGATCAGTAAACCAGTGTGACATTTTGTTGATTAGCCTCTTCTTCTCTCGAGCACTCAGGGTCACAGATAGATCGAAGGGACCTTCAGGAATTGCAGCGGTGTAGCCGTAGCAAGTCGGACCAGAATGGGGGGTGGGGGAAGCATATATTTCCTTGATTGGGGGGGGGGGGCATCTTTGATTGTATTGATCAGTAACTCAGCTGACATTTTCTGTAGGTAACTTGCAAATATGCTACAATTTCTTGTTTAACCTCTTCTTCTCTTGAGTACTAAATGTCACAGATAAATGGAAGGGACCTTCAGGAATGGCAGTGGTGTAGCCACAGCAACTCAGACCCAAATGGGGGATGTGAGCACATATTATCAAGATGTGGGGTGGGGTAGGGAGGAAGGGTGCCCTTGATTGCATTGATCGGTAACTTGTGTGAGATTAGCCTTTACTTCTCTTGAGCACAGTGAGCTGGAGGGGAACTTCAACAGTGGCCACAGCAACTCAGACCAAAATGGGAGATGGGGAAGAGGGAGGGGAGCATATATTTCCATCTTTGATTGCAGTGTCACTGATCAGTAAAAACTTGTGACATTTTTCAAGATTAGAATTTTCTCTTAGGTTTAAACTGTAAGGTTTCAGATAGACTCATTTGACATTTTCTGGAGGTAATTACTCATAATGTGACATATTCTCGAATAGTCTTTTCCCCTCTTGGGAAATTAAAGTCACCGGTTAGATGGAGGGGAACTTCAGCAGCGGCAGTAGCATAGCAAGATCGACCCAGATTAGAAAGGGGGGGAGGGTATGCCCACATGCCCTTTGGATTGCTTGCAGTGATCAGTAACTTTTTTAGGGGAGAATTTTTTAATTCGCCTTTTCTTTTTATGAGAACTTAAGGTCACAGTAAGATGGACGGGACCCTAGTAGTGGGAGTGAACACAGCCAGAAAAAAAACCCATACTAGATATAAGGGAGGGGGGGAGGGGGCTCAAAAATTCCAAGTCATTCAACAATTTACTTTCCAGACTGGGCAGCCGCACAACAAGTCTTGGGCAATTAAGAAAATGTTTTGCAAATGTTGAGTTTTGAATAATTTTGCTATTTTCCGTCACATGATATGGAGGTGTACGCATTTGAAATCAAACCTATTATTCATGATAAGTATTATTCAAACAGTTGTCCCTTATCCTCCTTGGTGCTGCACTAGGTATTGACATGACTGGGTACATAAATGCGAAGGTCTAGGTTTCAAATACATTACCTTGGTGCCCTAATTACCGCCAGATCGCATAAAAGGAGTGTGGAATTAGATATGTTGAACTATTACAGACATGGAATTTATTAACATGCATGACATGATTCAAAACCCATATAATTTAGACCATACACTAGAAAGACTATGGAGTATGCTAATTAGTCTATCATGCTAGACTTTTTATTCATGAAATAGGTTGATTTAGAGTGAATGTACATGTTAGAGTGATATAATGTCCATCATTCATTTCACAGAACCTTAAAATCAAAATGTACATCTCTAAATCTCTATTTCAATGAATAAAAAGTATAGAATGATAGAAAAATTGCATAATATAGTCTTTTAGGTTATGGTTAACATTAATATGGGTTTTGCAATCATGCTCATGCATGTTAATAAATTCCATGTCTGTAATAGTTCAAACATATCTAATTCCACACTCCTCTTTATGGATCTGGGGTAATTAGGGACAAAGGTAATGTATTTGAACCTAGACCTTCGCATTTATGTACCCAGTCAGCATACTAACCACCGAGCCTGGTTTAGAACAAATAACTTATTTCTGTTGCTACCCTGATAGTCTTAGGGTTTAAAGCACCTGTGACCTTCAGGTCTGAGAACTTACTAAGTGTACTAACCACTGAGCCTCACACTGCAGACCTTCATCCTGTTGGCAGCCTCCTATGTCTACCGCATGCACACCTTCATGACGATAGGCAGAGACATGGGATTGAACCTAGAACCTACAGTTTATGTTAACAGTGAGTGCATTAACCACTGGGTTGCATTACCTTAATCTTGTGACTTCAGACTGCTGCAAGGGCACCTTCTTGGTGGGTTTGAACCTACGATCTTCGGGTTTGTGAGAACACTAACTACTGAGCCATATACATGTAGATATCATCATCTTGTTTGTGCCTGCTGCATGCGTACCTTCTTGAAGAACTGCCAAGTGTGACCTACAGGTTTGAGAACATTGTGAGTACACTAACCACGGAGCCTCATACATACCTTGATCCTGTTGACAGCCTCCTGCGCCTGCTGCATGCGCACCTTCTTGGTGGGCTGCTTGGTGGTGACCAGCTGCGTGGAGCCCAGGTAGGCCGCCGGGTAGATGATACCTCGTCCCAAGGCTGTTTCATCGTGAGGACCACGTGCTGCAATGACAGGGAAGATAACAATGGATTGTGGAATTAATCAAAATGTAAATTCTGCAATATTTTTATCAATGCCTTGATATAAATTTGATAGTATGCACAAGGAAAACTCTGTAGATAAATGAATACAAAAAAGAGTGAAGAATCATTGTCTGACAGGTCTCAAACTCGAGGGTCTGTGAATTGCTAGGCCAGCGCTCTAACCAACTGAGCTACGAGGTCCCTAATTGGTGGCTCGACTCGCGAACTCCTTCAATGATCAGGCTAGTCAAGCTGTAGAACCTGGCACAAAATCACACGAAGAAAAAGAAGATTGGTATTGGTTTTAATTGTACCACAGCAAAACAATTAGCATAAAAAATTGCCAGATCTAACCACAGCAAAGAAGCAGTACTTCTTCGATGGCCGCAATCATGTAGCTAGATGTTTCACAGCAAAAATGATAATGGCATTTAACAAGGGAAGGATAAAGGAATCTAACAGAGGGGGGGGGGGGGGGGGGGGAGGGAGGCAACCTAATGATAATTATTTCATTTTTCTTTCTTCCTCATATTCCTAAGATGAGAAGTATGGCAGTGAAGAGGCCATGGGCACCTAGAAAAGGGGTAAAGAACACCCCTTCCTTCATGCCACATTTTCCCTGCTATACAGGGTGGCCCCCCAAAAAATGGAACAGGGCACTTCCAAAAATATAGCACCAAAATGTTTATGTCCATCGGATAGTGTGTCTTTTCCAATGAAAAACGATACCAAGAACAGTAATTTTGGTTGTGTAGCTTTTGTTTTAGGACGCTGTGAGTGAGACCATGTCAGTTGCCCATTTTTTTCAATTTGTACCTAGTCAATGCCAGTTTTTTTGGGCCACCCTGTATATAAGCACCACATAATCTTGTTACAGCAACTGTATACTAGGTAGGAACACTGGAACTGGGTGCTAGGCCATATATTAAGGGACAAAGAGGGTAACTTGGCGAAACTAAAAACACATATAAGGGTACTATGAAAGGAGAAGATCATAGGGATAACAAAAGGTAAACATAATAATACAACTACTATTTATAATTGCAGAGACGGTAAAACGATTGCCTACAATACACTGCATAAATAACAACACCATAAACATGAAGCTAAATATCTGTCTACTACACAATATAGAGAGTTGAAGGAAAAGGAAAATGGTGTCAATTAAGTGAACGCATTCACAGAGAAGGAAAATATTATTAATAAGGAGACTCAAATCCAAGACAATCCCAAAAAAATCACTGCAAGCATTACAAAAAATAAAAGATGTATGCAAATCAGAAAAAAAAGAAGGGGAAAATGAAAAAATCAATAATGACTGCTCAGCTGAAAGAACAACATGTACATGTGTGTGCTCGGAATAGCATATATCAAACCAGAAAAGAGAAATAAGAAATAGCTAGAGAAAAAAATGCAGTTAATTGTGTTTTTGTTTTCTTTCTTGACAGCATTCCAATGAGATTTTGATGAAGGCTGGGAGGGAATATCTGTAATGTTAACAGCCAGGCGTGTTCGAGAAAATATACCAAACCAAAATCACATAGAATTGGGAAATAGCTACAGAAAAATAGCTGAATGTGATCTAAACATGTAAATTATTTTTTTGTTTACGGTAGGCCGCTTATTTCTTTATCCCGATATGACAGAGTCTGAATGAGATTTTGATGAAGGGAGGGACAGATCGAATCACTGTGATATTAACATCGAAGCATTTTCCAGAAATGCTGTCGCACCGTTGTAGTCGGTGTTACGGAGACCGGCGGGGATATGTGGAGACAAGACAAAGCGGCGCTTGTAATCAATCTACACCTTGATGTGCGTTTGATTGATTTTCTGTAAATGAATTCTCATGCAGCTGGAAGCCCTGTCAGGGCAAATCCATGCAAGGCTTATTTGATTTCAAGTGGAGGGATTAAAGCGACTGCCTCATCGTGTTAGAGGGCCACTTTTCAAAGCATCAACCCAGGTCCAAATAACGGAGGAGTTCAAGACAGTCACTTTAAAGGGGTAGTTCAGTTTTGGTTTAGAGGGCGCATCAAGAATTTTTTTTTTTTGGTGAGGTAATGAAAAACTGAGTGTAAAATTTGAAAAAGTCCACGATTTTTAAAGACAGAATCAACTTTGTTTGAATAACGGAAGACTTTGAGACATTAACTTTACCCTTTAAACTTTTTTACTACTAGATTTTGTAATAGTGTAAAATAGTGTTAAAATAGTGTTAACATAGTGTAAAATTAATACACAACCCACCAGGTTACCATAGGCAAATGATTAATATTGATACAAAGTTGATATGATGCTGTGTAGTGTGATATGGAGTACAAGAGTTAATACAATGAATCCTTTAACAGGTGAACAAATATGGAATAGTTGTTGTTTTGATATGGTATCAGTAATATAGCTGTGACTTGTGATATATACGTATATTGAATAATTAGAGATTGACGAGTACAGACATTTTAATAGCAGCTGTGAAAACATACATGTCATCTTCAGTAGAATGTAGAATGATGAATAAAGGAAATAAAATGTTGTTTAAATGATAATACTCCTATAACATACCTTTTCTTCAATAGATCAAATCAATCAGAGGGCATCTTTATTCCAACATAACATACCTACCTTCAAGTAGACAAGTTGACCCTTTGCCAAGAGTGTCATTTTTAAATGAATAGTATTTTCCATAGACTCGGCTCAGGATATATCCTGGACTCAGTTCTCAGAGAGTTAATATGAAGAAGCAGCCAGCATCATGCTGAGATACAGATCCCATCTATAGGTCACCTTTCAAACTCCATTCTTGTCCTAACGCACAGACACACAAAACACGAACAGGCACATGCATGCATGCACGCACAAACACATGTCTATACATACACGTACAAACACTCACAGATGCACACACACACACACACACACCCCCACATGCACATACATACATACAAAACTTTAAATAGACACCGTGAGAAAACGTACATACATATATACACACACATACACACACACACATAAGCACACAGAACAAGACATACAAAGGCAAACGCAAGACAACTACTAGAGCATTCAAGTACATGTATGTATTGTATGCACACTCACAAACAAAACCACAATATTCAAGATGCAAAGAGACGGAAGACCTGTGACTTAGAGAGGATGGTAAGAAAATAAGATGCCGCATCGATAGATAGCATCCCCGGGGGTGGAAGAAGTAGAAGAGACACTGGAGACAGATGCCACTTAATCTTCAAATCATTTCTAATCACGTTCTCAAACTTTTGACTTTCCATCCCTGCCCCCCCCCCTCCCTTATTCTGAGCCCCTGCGATGTTTATCCCATTACCACTGACCAGGAAGGTAGGCATTATATTCCTCCCAAAGTGGAGGCAGCATTTCATGCCGATGTCAGGTTAATTATCTTTGAATTATTTCTGACTTTACATAAAGACCTCAATCTAAAGCATTATGTACCTTTGACAAGAAGGTATCTTTTCACTATCAACCTGTATCAATACCACTATCCATACCCCCCTCCTCCTGAACCCCTGCGATGTTTATCCTATACCACTGACCAGGAAGGTAGGTATTATATTCCTCCCAAAGTGGAGGCAGCATTCCATGCAGATGTCACATTAATTATCTTTGAATTATTTCTGACTTTATCTAAAAGACACCCCTCTGAGGATTACGTACCTGCTACAAGAACTTCAAGAAGTCATCATTTCACGCAGATGTTGATTCCATCATCTTTGAATTAATAATGGCATTACAAACCTCCCTCCTTCAATGGAAGCAGAATTTCATGTAGATGTCATGTTAATTACCGTTGAATTATTTCTGACTTTTATAAAGACCTCACCTAGAAGCATTTTGTACCTCCCACAAGAAGGCTTCATTTCACGAAGATGTAATTGTAATAACCTTTACATTATGACCGAGTTAACATTCTACCTCCTTAAAGTGGAGGCAGCATTCCATGCAGATGTCACATTAATTATCTTTGAATTATTTCTGACTTTACATAAAGACCTACCCCTGAGCATTTCATGTACCTCCCACAAGAAGGCATCGTTTCATGAATATATAATAACATTTGAATAATTTCTGAGTTGACATCCCTACTCCCTTAATTGGATAACATTTCCTGTACCTAGATGTCAAGTTAATAATCTTTGAATTATTTCTGACTTTACATAAAGACCTCCCTGACTGTCAATTCAATAATTGCTAATTATTTCTGACTTATCATAAAGACCTCCCTCTGAGCTTGATATATACATGTACCTTCCACAAGAAGCTTTATTTCACGCAGATGCTGATCCCTAGGTACATGTAGGTGGGAAAAAGTCAACTTGCATGCCCTAATCTTCATTTTCTACAGCTAAATACTGGTAAATATGGAATAATAACTTTAATAAATAAATAACTACTTCTGCCCAGTTAAAGCAACACATACTCTAATTACCATGGCTTATGGGGCTTCATATACAGTAGTCTCTGCTTAATGGGGCAATATTTAAAGGGGTATTCCTGTTCAAGGGAAAGGATGAGACCAAACATTTTTGTTTGTTTTATATACAGATGATTTCTCCACTTAATTGGGTAAACCTGTTCAAGGAATAAAACATTTTTGTTTGTTGCAAAAGCCTACCAAATTAAACAGAGACTATTGTATTGGCAAATAAAGAATAATGCTCCTGGCATTACTTCAGACTTCGCATCCCTGCCTCCCCCTCAACCCCCCTGGGCCATTCCTCTAATGTACAGTAGCTGATTTATCATTACCAGTCTTGCCTCTATTACCCCTATGATGGCATCACTTAACCCTGCCTGCTTTTTCTTTAAACCTATCGATTACCGCAAACACCATCTTAAAACTCGGGCTTTCGCACGTTCGTTTTGGGCCTGCGGGGCTGGGGAAATTAAGCATCTAAAAACCATGGGGATGTGGGTTGTGTGGTACAAGGGCATTGGTGTCTATGCGATGTTAAAGGCTTTTGGTGTCCAGGGGGTTAAATGCAATTAGATGAGTTTTGGAGCTACATCATGATGAATCACAGTTGAGTGCTGGGGGTGTTTCACAGAGATCCTAAGTTGATCTTAGCACTAAGATGGTCTTAAATATTATGGAAAGCCATTAGTGTCTTGAAACATTTTTGTAAAAGTTATGTTGAAATGCATAAAATGTTGATTCAAATCATATATATTTTCTAATTATCAAAAAGATTTCATGAATTTTATGTGAAGATTATGAATCTCTTTGATAATTAGAAAATATATATGATTTGAATCAACATTTTATGCATTTCAACATAACTTTTATCAAACTGTTTCAAGACACTAATGGCTTTTCATAATATTTAAGACCATCTTAGTGCTAAGATCAACTTAGGATCTTTGTGAAACACCCCCTGATCATGTAGAATGAGAATCAGAACAAGAATTCACTTCCCTTTTGCACATCTTCTGAACGGTTGTAAAAAGGAGGGCAACATAAAGAAGATTCAGAGCAAAGTCAATTTGCAAATCAAACACCCTATTAGATTACATATATATACCCCAAGGAAATGTAAACTAGATAGCAATTACATTATTAGCACTCAACCCCATACAATCTGGATATGGTTGTAGGTAAATGTTGGGTAAAATCCTTCCCCCCCCTTTTTTTTTTACAGATGTACCCCTTTAAATGTCATGGTACCCTATAACATGGACACTACTGTATTTAGCATTTGCGCATTACTGACGGGTCGCTTATTCTGCTGAAAGGAGTTGCAAATTCCCCTGAAGTCAAAAACACCTCCTACCTCTCTGGAAAATGCTGGAAAATAAGCTTCCTTCTCCAAAGCTATATCTTCAATTTAAAAAGATACAATGCAGAGAGAAGAAACTTGGCTATTTTATTTATCAGTGTCAGAGTGATGTTTGAAGCAGGGAGGGTAGCTAGAGGCTGCATTCCCCCCCCCCCCCCCCCCCCCACACAAGAATTTTGAAAACCTTTTGGACAGTAGTTAGAGTAATCTGGAAGCTCATATTCCGGCAATTTTGCCCAACATTTAGATAACGAGGTGATGCTGTCCGGCAAATACTGCAAATTATATATTTGAGCAAAAGACAGAAGCAGCCCCCCCCCCCCACAAAAAGCGAGCAAGCAACCAATTGTCTTTAATCCAAACCAATGCAGCGTCAGGGATTTTTTTTTTTTTAGAGTGGGCTAGTTTTGAAGCACATCTTAATGAAAATAGCCCTCTGAATTTGAAATTAAGGGGGGTGGGGGGGGGGGGGGGGGCTTTCGTATAATTTGGGGCATTTTGGGGGGCTAACTCGTCCTGAGCCCCCATGTATTATTGCTCTCACTGCATTGCAGAGTTTGAGAGTTTGATACCGCAGGGGAAACAAATCAGGCGGGACGGCTAGGACACCGAGCCTTTCATCTTGATAGTGTTACATGCATGTGTTTGCTGCATTTCCAACTTCATGCAAAATACATGATGTCTCCTGCCGGCTCATCAAATTCAAAGTCAGATCAAATAGCTTAACAAAAATAGTTGCAGTATACAACTTTAAAACGTGAACAAGCGAGGGATGAGCAAAGAAAAGGAGAAGTAAATGATCATCACTTTAAAAAAGACAACAACTTTGCCTAATCTTATACTCTAAATCAGTCCCTTGATATGAAAATTAAGTATGTTTCTTGGTAAAGGGAAAAAAGAACATTCCTAAAAGACAGAACAAATTTCCATTTCATAGAACTGACTCTCGATTTTGCTATTACTAAAATACAACTGCATTAATTCTACTTTTCTAACACTAGGTAACAAAAAAAACAAAGAAAAACAAAAACAGAATACACTTCCTTTTATATGAAAACTTACTCTCCATCTTACAATTCATTAAATAAAATTAACACATTCACTTTAATAGTTGCTTTAAATATATTTCTAATATTCCAACCCCAAGTACGATAAGCAAGCAGTGCTTACTAGTTAGTAGTACTACCTCAATCATGCACTCCATCTCATGCTACTTATTCATGTGCACTCGACTCTCGCACATCTATCACGCTCAGTTTGTTATTGCCTTTTGCCGCTGGCTTTGATACGTTTTGTTTGACATAATCCCCCTTTACACTTCTAAACACACTGACCAGAACTGTACGAAGGGGGGGGGGGGGGGGGATGGAGAAAAGAGCATTTTATATTTTTTGTTATCTTATCTTTTATATAATCTTTTATCATCAGGGGGTACATGAACAAGCTCAAGATAACAACTTTGCATTTTCAATACAGAATAAGAAAATAGTCTCTCAATGAAATATGCATGAATTGAGAGGCTGCTGGTATTATTTCACCGTCAGTGCCCACACAAACTACAGCAAATCAAACACACTCACACCCACACATACATGTACAAAGCGTACAATTAACATCAATTGACCAAAACACATCAAAGGTATGCAGACAGACACGCCTATTCATGTACGAGCATATGTACATTGTTCCAACAATCACACATTTGCAACATTTAATTAAAATTAATTAACAGACCCTGATATGGATTCTGGACTGTCTGTCATCCATTTCAGTAACCCTCCTAGCACCATTTTGTGACAGGCCATAGTGTTATCAAACCATCCACCAAGTTCAAATGATCGTCATCTAGGGTTAATTTAACCCTAGTTTATTTTAGTCAATGTACAAGTTCTAACATACAGTTGGTGATACCACATGTTCTGAATGGGTTAAATTAAGACAAGTGACTATGTATTTACTAATAAGGAGGCTAACCCAGAGTTTAATTGAATCCACGATTGAGAATTGCAGGCTGATGGGCCAAGCAAGATATGATGATGGGGTTAGCCTGTTCAGGACTGTTCCCGAAAATACTCGGGTTTGCGTCTAGATGGAGAATACACGTTATAGCAAAATCAATCAGTCCTGAACAGGGTTAATGTGTGCAAAGGAAGCCATGGTCTGACCTACCCTAACAGTGCATAACAGGAAGTTTGGATTTGTAAAAAATAAGATGCACAGCAGGGGGAAAATTAATATTTTTGATTTCGGGGGCTCCTTTTCGGGGGCTACTTTTATCATCTCGGGGGCTACAAATTTCCGGGGCTCTTTTTCGAATTTCAGGGGCTACTATTAAGCTCTAATGCTCTAAGTGATCATCTGATCGGCATTCGATCACGATCCAATAAAAAAATCCCCCAAAATCGAGGGCTCTTTTGGGCATTTCGGGGGCGAATTCGCCCGCCGCCCCCGTGTATTTTTCCCCCTGATGCACAGTGCCATCTTGTGACTGCCTTGCGCACGGTACGAAATACACACTGGCTCAGTGTTGTCAGGGAGTAGCTCCCATCTCCCTGGTGTTATGTAATGTGCACAGACTAGCCAAGCTACAATGTCCGGACAGATTCTAGGAATCCCCGAGCTTGAGGATCTTTAATTCAGTCCATGGCCCCACATTGTCTTCCCGTGGATGTAATGTGCAAAGACTAGCCAAGCTACAATGTCCGGACAGGTTCTAGGAATCCTCGAGCTTGAGGATCTTTAATTCGGTCCATGGCCCTACATTGTCTTCCCGTGGATGTAGTGTGCACAGACTAGCCAAGCTACAATGTCCGGACAGGTACTACGAATCCCCGAGCTTGAGGATCTTTAATTCGGTCCATGGCCCCACATTGTCTTCCCGTGGATTTAATCAGCCTTAATGGCTCGTGCTTGGAAACATATGTGCTAATAATAAGCGAGAAAAGACACTCTGATTATTGAAGTTGATAGATTGATGCGAGGAAATACTCACCCTAGCCCTTTTTATCATACACCCTTATTGGAACAGGCGGACAGGACAAAATGAAGGAAATTAATTGCCTTTAGTGGGTTAAGTACATAATGGATGTTTTCTTTCAATGGTTTGATCAAATATTAACCTGTTCCCTACTAGGCAATGGGTTAAAGGGATAGTTGAGTTTTGGTATAGAGGGCGCTACTCAAAATAATTTTTTGCGAGATAATGAAAAACTGAGTGTCAAATTCAAAAGAGCATACAATTTTTAATGACAGAATAAACTTTATTTGATCAAAATCGGTTCAGAAATGGCTGAAATATCCATAAACATAACCATTCGTAATAAATGTGGGGCCCCATAATTATTCAACAATTTTGAACCAGCCGTTACAAATTTTTAAAAATGCTTCCTCTTTTCAAAAATTTACAAAAGTGGTTTTTAAATAATTGTTGATAATCTCTATCTAATCACTATTTCAACGTAACATCACATGCACAATATTTTATTTTAAATATAAGGTGTTCAGAGTTTCCCTCTTGAGTTTTAACAGCTCTTTTTTAATGATAACAGGCTTTTTACTTAGTCATTTGTAATTTTGTATTTCTTTCGAGCATGGTGGAGTTATAATTATTAGTTTGTAATGTAATGATGCAGGTTTTGTTTAATAAAATTCAGTTTGACCAAAACTGTACTCTCTTTACCAGAACTCAACTATCCCTTTAACCTGTTCCGTACTAGATTTTGCAATCCTCATAGTTAATACAGGACTGACCCACTTCCCATAGGCAATGAGTTATAAGGCTTTCTCCTTTTCTAGGAAAGTCCAGTGATACTGCAATGATACAGCAGCTATTTAAACAACGTGAACATTTAGCTGGAAATAAATGAGGTGGGGTCGGGGAAAAATGGATAATATCTCAAATATTATGGACATTAGTAACCTAAATAGTTCTGAAATTAGAACTGCACGCTGCCTACGTGGGATATGAGTCTATGGGGGACGATCAAAATATGATGTGATTTTCATGATGATGGTTTTTGCAGAGAATATCCTTTATCTCTGCCCATTTGACTAATGACTATTACTCTCAATTTAGAATTTAGCACGTCAGGGCATCCATACGTATCATACTAAACATTGGAAGGAATTCTGAAGATTCTTTAGCGAGGCCATAAACATTCTTCGTCCCATGAGAGAGAGAGCCATTATCATTCATTTGTATACAGGAGATAACTGGTCATCCTTCTGCCAGTCTATAGATACTACCATTAAACCTTAAAGACCTGGTCACATATCACCGGATAGCGTAAACGGATGTCCGACGAAAAGAAAATTTGCAAAATCAAATTATCCGGTGGTAAAGTCGTCTCCATTGCTTCATGCACAAAACATTCCGCCGGCTAGAAAAACGCACGTCGCCTTTCAAGGAACAGACAAGAAACGCATACAAACGGAAACAAACGGATTGAAAATTGTACTGTTCGTTGGGCATCTGTTTACGCTATTCAGTGATATGTGACCGGGCCTTTACTTCCAGACACACTCACTCAAAGCTACATACTTTAAAAGTTAAAAAGATTAATTTCTTGCAATTATTTTCAACTCTATGATAATATCCTCATTACCATCTTATCCAATGTCCAAGAGGCATTCAAGGGTCCCTTTACAGATAACAGATTTGATAATGGGGCATGTATCCGAAACACTCCTATAAATATTCTAATATAGGCCACATCATTAAAAAAATGCAGTTCACAATTTCAGAACGTGCACTATCAAATTATATGATGAAAAACAATTTTAATCAAAGATTTTAGTAGTACATGTATTCGTGATTTATAACCTACTCTTTAAAGGTGTTTGGGCAACAGGGTCATGTGTAAATCACTGGTATGACCTGTTCAGCAGTATTTAATACGATGTTATGTACAGTATGCCCAAGCGGTATATAGGGTCAGAAACCTGGCATCACGAGTGCGGCACTGATTGAATTTCCCCTCGCTCTCGCTCGGAAAGACCGCCTACAATAGAGCGCTGTAAACACAACCACACTGAAGACTCATCAAAACGCAACAGCTAAACGAGCGAATCAGACACGTCGGATATCAAGGCGCAAAGGAATTTAAAGGGGGAAAACATGCAAAGGGGTTAGAGCGATTCTTAATTTGCTTCTTGTCCGGTTATCGGGAAATCCATCAAAGGCTCCAAAATGAACAGAAAAAATTATCTATAATCAACAGCAATATTACTTCTCACATACAAATAGAGTCACGCAAACCAAAATTTATTCATTTTGGAGCAATTTCAGGCCCATTTTCAAGACCCAGAACACTTTCACAAACTAAAAGTCACAGCAATTACCTCCAGGTCTTTTTCTGGTCTTGAACTTGAGCACATAATTGTCAGGCGTTTTCAGCATTTCTCACAGGACAATTATGCAAACAATGCATTCGGTTCTGGTTTATAGGCAATCACGTGTGTCATAAGCAGACACGACACATTGCAATTTAGCAATCATTAGCGCACACAACCAAGGGAATTTCCGTACATCAGTGAAGAAATACAATGTATACAGTTATTTTGCTTTGAGTTAAATACCCGCTTTCCAGTTGTACACAACATGTGTATTAATCCTTTCTACACATATAAGAAGTCCATATAGTAGCTACTTCCTTGAACTATAACTCTCAACAGTTGTCGACAAGAAAATACTCCATGTATAGTTGTTAATGTTAATACAATACTCTCTCACAAGAACAATGTTGACTTTTAGTATTTACAAGTGCAAAGTAAGAACCCGTAGCGATAAGCAGTGTATATATCCATGTTAAATGTTACTTATAAGTATCGGTTTATATATCCATGTTATAGGCCAAGTTTACAACAAACTTTGAAAACGGAAAGGATTGCAGGAAACAGGAAGTGATAGATCATGTGTATCAGTGCTTGAGATTTAGGGGAAAAAATATTTCTGACTTTCACGAACTAGCCTTGATGATTTAATCCTCTTACACTAGAATAATCTTGAGAATGAAAGGGTTGCTGAAAAAAAAAGGAATTGATCGATCATGTGTATCAGTGCTTGAGATTTCTAGTGGGGGGGGGGGGGGGGAAATATTTCTGACTTTCATTGACAAGCTAACTATTTCTAATTCAATACTCTTACACTAGAATAATCTTGACGGATAGTGCATTTTAACTATCTTCATCACTGCAAATTCTGTATCTTAGCCTCCATGCCAACGTTTGGAACATTTTTGGAAATGAAGGGGTTGCATGCTGTAAAACAGGAAATGATATAGATCATGTGTATTAGTGCTTGCTTTTCAAGAAAAAATATTACTGACTTTCATTGACTAGCCTTCTATGTATGCTATTGAATATTTGTGCATTTAAACTATCTTCATCACTGCATATTCTGTATATTGGCCTAGTATAGGCCAAGTTTTGGGAGATTTTTTAAATGAAAGGATTGTTGCAAAACAGGAAATGAATGATCATATTAGCGCATTACTGCTTGTGACAGTTTTTTTGACTTTCATTGACTAGCCTTGAGCCAAGGGATTGTTTCCTGGACATTATTCCTGCCACGTCATAAGCCCGGCGCAGACAGAGCCGACTCGACCCGATCCGACTGGTTTTAATCAGGCTAGAGTTGGGCCCGGTCGGTCGGAGCAGATTTATTGTGTTGAATCGGCCCCAACTGGCATCCGACTGTCTCTCGACTGGCAAAATGTGTGTCGCGAGGCACTGAAAACTGAGCCGATCCGAATGAAAAACAGCCGAATCGGGTCGAGTCGGCTCTGTCTGCAGAGGGCTTTACACGCACACACACGTGTTGCATGGTAGATTATCTACTGAAAATGCTAGCAAAAAGAGGTACATGGGATTTATTTGATCCAAGACTCTTTCATCAAATCAGTATTTAGCATTCAAATCAGAAAAATTCTCAGAAGTAATGCAGGCACACATCAGGGCCCAAAATTATCATCGAACTGCACGCTGGCCCCCATGGCAACCAACAATGATATTCATGCCACCAAAATGTTAAAATGACACATTTTACTTGCCCGACATGGCATGCAACCCAAAGACTTCTAAAGATTTTTCTTTGTTTGTGGCTAGCCAGATTCTGTAAGCCCCTATTATACTTGCCCGACTTGGCAGCAATGAAAGGAAACAATTTGTTGCATTGCTGTATATCAAAACTTAATTTCTGAACTCAGTTCTTGGGGAACATTTGAGATCACAGAATAAATGATTCAGGCAGTTTGTCCTGTTTAATAACGTTTATATACGGTACCTGAAAAAGAAAAGAGACGAAAAACAAGAAGCACTATTTTGATAGATATACGTGATACCTAATCGGGACTCCATCATCCAAGTTCTTACCTCCACCAGGACGCTTCCTACACTTGTACTTGAGCATATAATTGCCGTTAGTCCTCAAGGATTTAGAAGGGATTGGCTTCTGCCAGGGGAAATGCTTATCATCATCATCTCCTTCTTCCTTATCTTTCTTGTCCTCGGCATTGCCCATTTTCTGACTAGAGCCCTCATCCTGGCCGACAGGCTGCGGAGGAGTAATCGTTGCGCTCGCAACGTTCATCACAGGCATACTGGCAGTCTACGGTTTAATAGCGTTTCTCACCACTAATGGCAGCCTGCAATTTGCATTTTTCACCACTGTTGCAGTGTGTGGTTAACAGAGTTTACCATAAGTGGCATCAAAGTGGTAGAAATAACATTGTATTAAGCCTGAGACTGTTTTCAGTTTCAATAGATGTGTTTAACCAATAGAACTCAGCATAAAGTTAAGAAATTAATGTTAAATTCTATTTTTACATCCATCTGCGTACATTCGAGTACAAAGAAAGAGTCACAAACAAATAAAATATCCAGAAAGATATATCCACATTATTCCATTGATAAGATGGCTACTCCAAGAAGAGAATGATGTGATCCTGAAGTAAGATGGCTACTCCAAGAAGAGAATGATGTGATCCTGAAGTAAGATGGCTACTCCAAGAAGAGAATTATGTGATCCTCAAGTTAGAAACAAGGAACAGAATGAGACATTCAGTCTTACAATCAAAAGAAGAAAATCTCTATGACCTTTCACAAATGCGGTCCATCAATAATAGCTGTGCCTTAACATTAGTGTTCCGTCTGCAGACATCAAAGATTTCAAGACAAACATAACGTATCCCATTCCGTCGTCTCTTGCATGCGATGCACACTCACTGCCAAACCCGCTCTAATCTCGCTCATAATGAAAGGGACCTTTTGCCGACTGCATACCTTCTCCTCTTCCCTCCCGTCTCCTCAACGTCTTCTTATCACCTTCCAAGGATTTCTTCTGCAAATACTGGAGACCCGTCCTCCTCATTGTCGGACAGAAAAATGTTGACACTTCCAGCACCGTCCCAAGTGGGTTGACACGAATGTGCAGCACATCGGCATGCCCGCATGCACGCATCAGAGTGTAACTCTTTACTTTTCCTGGCTGGGGCAGAGTTAACGCTTTACTCTCAATGGCTGGGGCTGCATCGGTAGCCACGGTAACCACACAATTATCATCTCAATCCCACCAAGATTCTCATCTCTCACTGTCTCTAGGGCCTCTCCCCTCTTTCCGCATCACTGCATCGCTACCCAAGAAGCTGTACAGAGTATTGCTCCAACTAGGCACAAAGCGTTGTATAGTCTTCCCTCCCTTGCCATCAATTTTTGCACAATATTGCCTTGGCTAGCTAATAAAACCAGCTCTGCCAAATACTGCATCCGCTAGCCAGCAAGTTTACAGAGTATTGCTTTGGCTAGCTATTAAACCAACTCTTCTGAGTACTGCCTCGGCTAGCCACCAGCTTTGCAGTAAACCTATGACCTAATCTAGGGGTATGAGTAGTAACCCCCTAACACTGCACAGTGGTGTCTGCCCAAGCTCATCCATGTCCGCTGAACAGGGGAGGTACAGTTGAGTGCCGCTATCGGCACTATGATTGCTCTCTATCCAGCTCTCACCGGCTGATGAATTATACAGCTCTACACGTAGAGTCGTGTGGAATAAAGCGGCGTGCTTTGCGATAATGGATGGACATAGGTAAAGGTGTCTAAAGCTCTTGTGTTCATGTACATTATGTGTGTGTGCACACATACAAATGTATGAAAGATGGAGAGACAAAGAGGAAACAAAAGAAGTAGGTTCAAGTAAAACAAAATAGATAAGGAAATACATGATACAAAGACCGAGAGATTTGAAAAGTGTGTGTGTCTATGTATCTGTGAGTGAGCATATAAATGTAGACAGTTATAGAGGAGAGAGGGAGAGGGAAAGGATGAAACTAGGTTGAAAAAATAGATAATGAAATACATATAAACATGAGTGATAAAGAGATATTACACTATGAGGATAAGTAGAAGAGGAGGCAGACTGGGTTACAAGGAAATAACAGAGAAGAGGAAGAAAATAACAAAAACGGGGAAAAATGAGCAGGAAAAAAGACACAGAGAATCCTACTTTAAAATAATGGTCAGAGGATGCGTGGAAAGAAACAAATTATTAAAATGGTATGCAGAAGGATGAATAAGGGAGAGGAAAAAGGAAAAGAAAAGAGAAAAGAAAATCGCAGATAGACTTCTGGGAAGACGTACAGGGATATACATATAGACAGACCATACTCTACTTGAGTATAGGAGCTTTTGATGAAAATCACGCTTCGCTAAAGACTCTTGTAACATCTTGAACATTACTGAAGAGGGGGAGAAAAAAAGTGCATTTAGAGGTATAACATGATCCCTCTATTACATTTTTCCATGTAAATGACACCAAACAAATAGTAAAATCACTTGTTTCGGTAGGGAGCTATGTTGGCCAAGGCTCTTCTTTGGTAAGTTTGGTTGAACATATTTACAAGTACAAGAAAGAAAGTGAATTGAAGTGAAGGAGACCAGGGGGGTGTTTCACAAAGATCCTAAGTTGAACTTAACTCTTAAGTTGGA